>CM019165.1:9723747-9738747 GCA_009733165.1 Naja naja
GAGAGAGAGGGAGAGAAAGAGAGGGAGAGAGGGAGAGAAAGAGAGAGGGGAGAGAGAGAAGGGAGAGAGGAAGAGAAAGAGGGAGGGAGGGAGAGAGAGAAAGAGAGGGAGAGAAAGAGGAGGAAGGAGAGAGAGAGAGAGAGAGAGAGAGAGAGAGAGGGAGAGAGAGAGCGCTTACTTCCTTCTCTGACCCTGCAGTCCTTCACCCACTTCAAAACCCGATCCCAGAGCAGATTCCACCACCCACCACTGCAGAGGTTCTTTTTATATTGCTGACTAAATGTTATTGCTACGTGATACCGATAAAATGACAAAGTGTACCGCAGCAAACCGAGCGTGGAAAGATAAAAGTAATTATAACTTGGCAAACATGAGCCCTTTAACTAGATTACTAATGAGGGTTGCTCCTGCACCACCCACCAGGGAGCAGCACGAGGGGGGGATGCATTTTGCACGTCGCCCCTGCCCCTCTGCACACCTTGCCCTTGACTTACAACCGTTCATTTAGTGACCGTTCAAAGTTATTTTTATAAATGTACCCAATAAAAGGTAGTCCTTGATTTGCAACCGTCCGTTTAGTGGCTGTTCGAAGTGGCCACGGCACTGAAAAAAAGTGACTTCTGATCATTTTCCACGCTTATGACCGTTGCAGCATCCCCAGTGATCAAAATTCAGACACTTGGCAACTGACTCATCTTTACGACGGTTGCAGAGTCCCCGGGGGTTATGATGAGCAAAGTCAACGGGGGGAAGCCCAGTTCACTTAACGACCATAACACCGTCTTTAAAAGCTGCAGCGATTGGCTTAACGATTTGTAGCACGAAAGCTCACAGAAAGGGGCAGAACTCGCTTTAACCAAAGTCTCGCTTGGCAATGGAAATTATGCGAAAATATAAATGCAGGTACAAGAATCACAGGTAGAAGTTCGTGATTACGGGACCGCCACAACTTATGACCATAGTGGGCAGGCTCCATTACAGTTGTAAGTCAAGGACAAGCTGTGTTCAACCTGGAGAGGCAGAGGAACGAGAGAGAAATTCTCAAGAGAGAAAAGTCGGAGAGCGAAGATATAAAAACACCCTTCAGATACAAGCTCACACATTCGACAAGATTCCCTTTGTCACTGCAGGAAGCCACCCACACACACACTAAAGGCACACACACACACACACAAAACACCCCTGCGTTGAGTGCCTCGAATCTCACACCAGGGCAAAATGCCAAAGTCTCACAAAGCCTGGTACAAAATGCAGGTGGCTTCAACAGAGAAGGCCCTTGATCGTCATTAACTGAGGAACGGCCGTTCTGAGAATTACATCTCTCTCCACCGTTTTGTGGGATGGGTGAAGGTCATGGAGGGAGGAGGGAGAAGTTGGGTTTGGGGTTTTTTTTCACACACACACACACACGCACGCTACTTAGATCTAAAGGGGTCCTTGGGCTTCAACAGGGAAATTAACCCGGTGGAGTGAAATGTTAAAAACACTGGAGCTGCTCAAGAGCTGTCTCAGTTTGTTTGGGGAGGTGTGTGTGTGTGTGTGTGTGTGTGTGTGTGTGTGTGTGATATTTTATTCCTTTGACCCAGTCTCAGCTCTCCCCTCTTTCAGCTTTGCACGGAGACGTCTCTGCAACAACAGACATTCCACTATATTGAGACTCTTCTTTGCAATTAAAAGAGATGGTGGGGGAGTGGGGGGGGGAAGATGGAGATAGAGACAGACAGAGACAGACAGAGAGAGTGATAGACAGAGAGAGGGAGAGGGAAAGAAGGAGTGTGTGTGAGAGAGAAACAGACAGAGGGAGAGGGAGAGAAGGAGACAGAGGGAGAGGAAGAGAGGGAAGGAGGGAGGGAAGAGAGGAGAAGCAAGATATTGTAATAATAACAATTATAATAACAACAACAACACCAACAACTACCATCTGCCTGTAGAAAAGAACTGGTGGGATCCTAAGCCTGAGAAAGTGGTCGAAAATGAGCATGCAAAACTACTGTGGGACTTCCGAATACAGACTGACAAAGTTTTGGAACACAACACCCCGGATATCACGATTGTGGAGAAGAAAAAAGTGTGGATCGTCGACATTGCCATACCTGGTGACAGCAGAATTGACGAGAAACAACTTGAAAAAATCACCAGATATCAGGACTTGAGAATCCAACTGCAGAGACTCTGGCATAAACCAGTGCATGTGGTTTTTTTTTTTTTTAAATTACATTTATATGCTGCCCTTCTCCGAAGACTCAGGGGCTTACAATTTTGGAGCACAACCCAATGCGCTCAGCAATAGCCTTCATTCCATTGTACATGCCTGCTTATTACTAAGCGGCATTTTTACAAGGTCAGCTAATTGCCCCCAACAATCTTGGGTCCTCAATTTACCTACCCCGAGAGGATGGAAGGCTGAGTCAACCTTGAGCCTGGTGGGATTCGAGCCTACAGTAATTGTAGACATCTGGATCTTAACAGCAGGCATTTAACAGCCTGAGTGCTACTGGGCACACTGGATGCTGCTATGCCTAAAGACCTAGGCAAGTGCTTAAAAACAATTGGCGCTGACAAGATCACCATTGGTCAGCTGCAGAAGGCCACCTTACTGGGATCTGCTCCATAATCTGCCGATACATCATGCTGTCCTACACGCTTGGGAAGTGTTTGACTAGTGATTTGTGATACGAAACCCAGCATAGTCATCTTGTTTGCTGTGTACACTGTGATTTTTTGTGAAGAAGAAGAAGAAGAAGAAGAAGAAGAAGAAGAAGAAGAAGAAGAAGAAGAAGAAGAAGAAGAAAATAATAATAATGATGATAATAATAATAATAATCTGAACAGTTCCTAGGTCCTTGGTTAGGACTCGAGCTGTTGAGCTACCAACCAGCCCCAAAGGCTGTGAATCTTACTAAAGATTAAATAATAATAATAATAATAATAATAATAATAATAATAATAATGGGGGGGGAGGAGGAGGGAAGGCATCTCCAGTTCACTTATGTTGGCTTGCTGGCATGCAATTAAGGTTCTTCTTCTGGAAATCCATACTGACATTCAAGAAAGGCATGCAATCAGCAGAAACTATTGATTGGAAGTTCAAATCATGACCCAGGGACAGAATGCTTAGGATTTTTTAAAAATATTTTTATCCCACCTTTATTATTTTTATAAACAATCCAAGATGGCGAACATACCAAATACGACTTACAACAGTTCGTTGAGTGACTGTTCGAAGTTACAATTGCACTGAAAAAAAGTGACTTACGACCATTTTTCACACTTACGACCATTGCAGGATTCCCGTGGTCATGTGATCAAAATTCAGATGCTGACAACTGACTCATATTTATGATGGTTGCAGTGTTCCCTTTTGGGACCTTCTGATGAGTAAAGTCCATGGGGAAACCAGATTCACTTAACAATGGTGTTACTAATTTAAAAACTGCAGTGATTCGCTTAACAAATGTGGCAAGAAAGGTCACAAAATGGGGCAAAATTCACTTAACAAATGTCTCACTTTGTCAGGGAGTAAAAACAACTTCCCTGCTAATTAGAGGTCGATGGATCGAAACCATCCTCTGCTACCATTTGTCAGGGAGTAAAAACAACTTCCCTGCTAATAAGAGGTGATGCACCGTGCTTTTCTTTTGCTGTATACTTTGATTAAATAAAACCCGGAAAATAAGCTAAGAAACATCTTTTTATTTACAAAAATAACAAAACCTAACGGACTACATTACCGGCAGCTAATCTCCCACACAGGCACATACAGGAAAAGTACAAAGGAAGTTACAGGAAGTTAAGAAAAAACTTTTGAAGCACACGCAGTAAATCAGAAATCACAAGACATCCTTATCTCATTACTATGGAGACAAAATAACAAAGTTCTAGCTAGCAGGCACCTGCCTGCAAATATTAGTTTAGGAGCTTGGCAGACAAATTACAAAAAACATAGTGACACACTTAGCAACAGAAATTTTGGGCTCAGTTGTGGTCATAAGTCAAGGACTTCCCTATACTTGCCAGTCGCCAAGTCCCCGAATTTTGATCACATGACTGTGGGGAATGCTGCAACAGTTGTAAGTCCGATGACTGGATTCTAAGACCCTTTTTGAAGTGCCATTGTGATTTTCAAAGGTCGCCAAATGGAAGGTTGTACATCAGGGGTGTCAAACTCATGGCAGTTGTGGTTCGCCAGCAGCTGTATAGACAGCAGCGGAATCGGATAGTGGGGAAGAACGGGGACCAGTCTGGGACTCCGGAGAGGACTTGAGCGACGGTCCTGCACCCGATACAGAGATGGGGCCAGGGCCATCTGGGAGTTGTATGCTGACTCCAGAGCCTCCGGAGTCTGGCAGCAGCGAGGCAGAGGAACAAGGGAGCCTGTTCCCAGTGCGCGTGTGCGCAGAGCCGCTAGAAGGCAAGAGCAGCTGAAAAAAAAAGGGGTGACTCAGGAGTAAAGCTTGGAGGTGATTGCCCCTCCTCTAAGGTATAAAGGAAGTGCAAAGGTAGAGAAACCTTTGCAGGAAGCAAAGTCGTTTGCTCTGTTCGGATTAATCCTTGAAGCTCTGTGTGGACTTTGTACTTCGGCTGATTCTTTTGTAGTTCATTTGGCACTTTAGTTGTTGGCACCAGTTCAAAGAAAGGTGGGTGCTTATCTCGAGGGATTGTTTGTGACTCATTACTGGCTGGGAATGAACATAATTCCCAGCGTTGAAATAAAACAAGAGTTGTTTTAACTAAGCGTGTGCTTAATTATGGTCTCAGGAAGCCTTGGTCAGAACAGTGGTGTCACGTGATGTATCGGGACTTCTTTCCCCTTTGCTAAACTGGGCGGGGGCCAGGCCAGCATGGGACGCATCCAGCCCGCAGGCAGCGAGTTTGACACCCCTGTTGTAAGTCAAGGACTGCCTGTATTTTTCCTTCCTTCCTGCAAATCACCTGTAATATCAAAGCCCCCTTTTTTTTTTTTTCAAAAGAAAGCACTGGCAAAAAGTTTATAAGGTAGAAGGGGGAACAGAAACAGAGAAAGCTGCATTTTCTAATTCTGGCAGAGAGCAAAAAGCAGATTTTTTTAATGTGCCAAAACCCCCAGGTTTTTTTCTTTCCTCTTGTAACTCTTCCCCCCACCCTCACCCAGCCCCACGCAAGGAAGTTTGGGAAAAACCAGCATTTTATTTTTAGCCCCGGCAACGTGTTCCTTTGTTCGCTCCAGTAAATGCCGTTGCATCACAGTAAATGATCCTTTGCAGACACAGCATGAACTACGAAAGCCGAATGGGGAAGGTCCGAGTCAATACGAAAAAAAGCATTTAGGGCACTATAAAGTACCTTGAAAAGCCGCAGGAAGGAAGGAAAGTACATCAACGTGACTTTGAGTTTTCCACTCCAGGCAGAGATAAGTAACCCAATCCATAGCTGCGAGTCAGCAGCCAAGCGCATTAGTCCGGCAGGGAAAGGATAATTTGTTTTATTTTTATTTATTGATATCCCACCTTTATTGTTTTTAACAAATCAGACAAGGAGGCAAACATATCCGATGTACCTTCCTTCTCTGATTTGCCCCACAACCACCACCCTGGGAGGTGGATGGGAGGGAGGGAGGGAGGGAGAAGGAAAGGGAGGGTGAGAGAGAGAAAGAGAAGAAGAGGGAGAGGGGGAGAGACAGAGGGAGGGACAGAGAGAAGGAGAGGAAGAGGGAAAGAGAGGGAGAGAGAGAGGAGAGGGAGGGAGAGAGATCCCTCTCCCTCTTTTCTCTCTCTCCTTCCCTCCCTCCCTCTCCGTCCCTCCCTCCTGCTCTCTCTCTCTCTCCCCTACCCTCTTAAGTGGAAACCGATTAGCAGCAGTATCTACAGTGAGGGCCAACCAATTTGCTATAATAGTTATGCTTTTAAAGGTTATCAAACCCCCCCCAAGGCTAATAGCCACGCTGCTCCCTTTGCAGGAGATAAGGGGATGGGCTCTTTTAAATCTGAAATCCTTCTGTTAAATAGATCATTAATTCAAAGGATTTAACAAAGGGGCATTATGCCTAACAGATTGCCCTCTCAAAGACTGTTGCCCAGAATGGCTTAATTTTAGATATTACACTGTGATTCACATACTGATATGGACAGTTTGTTTTTAACTATAATTGCCAGTAAAAAGGCAGGTGGGTGAGCTGAAATGTTTAAAAGCTGTAATTGGCTCCTTTCCTTTCCTTTCCTTTCCTTTCCTTTCCTTTCCTTTCCTTTCCTTTCCTTTCCTTCCCTTCTCCTCCTTTCCTTCCCTTCCCTTCCCTTCTCCTCCTTTCCTTTCCTTCCCTTCCCTTCCTCCTTTCCTTTCCTTTCCCTTCCCTTCTCCCCTTTCCTTTCCTTTCCCTTCCCTTCCCTCCCTCCTTCCCTTCTCCTCCTTTCCTTTCCTTTCCCTATTTCCTTCCCTTCCTTTCTTTCCCTTCCCCACTCATTTATTTCCTATTCTTTCCATACATGCTGGTTGCACTGGATAGTAAAGTCCACTAACAAGGCTGAGCTCAGAAGCTAAGTAGGATTAGACCTGAATATTTTTTGAATGGGAGATTAGCAGAAAATCCCAGGACTCTAGGCTGGTAGCAGAGGTGGGGAGGCTGGGAAAGAAATACAAGAGTAGACAGTCACAGCTTATCAGTAAAGGATAATAGTTGTAGCTCAGGGATGAACTGTGGGGTCCCTGATGCTGTCTGAGCTTGGTGGTTTTCTTTTCGATGTTTTGTTACCCAACTAGGTAGCCTCATCAGTGCTGATATGTTATCTAGTTTGGAAATGAAACATCAACAAGAAAACCACCAAGTTCCGAGCGCACCAAGGATCCTTCAGATTTCTAATTTCATTAAATGGCAAGTTAGTCCCAATGGGGGGTGATATCAAAATACTCAGACTCTGCCTTAATTAAAACTCACCGTACATGGACTTGGAAAATTCCTATGACAGTTCTTAAAATCCAGTGATTCACTTACTTAAGGGGACTTACAGGGCTGCCTATCTGTTATCACGATTCCAGGCAGTTCACAACCAGCCATAAAAACCAAGGTTAAAAAAAAAAACTTGCCGACAGGAACATTAAAGGAGACCTTATTGAAATCTATGCACCATTTATTTCCCTGGTCTCACTGAGTTGAGGAGGGCTCAAAAGATAGACCTGGACTGTAATAGCCCATCGTTTCTACACTGTGATAAAGAAAACCGCATGGATAGGTCTGTATTATTGTACTTGTCAAGGCTGACCTCTTGAACCGTCTGCCAGAGGCAATGAAAAACATACGGCCAAAATTTGTGAGCGTTTAGCAGGCAGCCTTTAAAGACATTATTTTACCCAGCAATTATCTCAGAGCTCCTGGGCTTGAGTGCGTCATTCTGAACGGTGAAAACCCCACCTATCCTCCAGGGAATCCAGGCAGAGATGGTGTTGTTGTGTTTATAATTCTTGAGAGCTGTTGTTGTGTTTATAACCCTGGAGAGGTGGGTTCAGCCAAGGGAAGGGGAGATGGGAGCAACATTGAATTGTTTGAGGATGAGTCAGGGTTTTCGATTGGGTCTCCCTTGCCTGGGTGACAGCATAGGACCAGGGGTGGGCTTCAAACCTGTTAGCAACGGGTTCTCTGCCCAGTTGCTGGGTGGGCGTGGCCATGGTGGGCATGGCTTAGTCGGCCTCCTGCACCATGGGGAGGGACATTTTTGCCCTCCCTGGACTCCGGAGGCTTTCCTTGAGCCTCCAGGAGGGTGAAAATGGCCTCCCTGGGCTCTGGAGGCTCTCTGGAAGCTGAAAACGGGCCCATTTCCACCCTTCCCAAGCTTCCGTGCGTGCCCTGCATTTATCTGCATCCAAAACTGGCCGTGTGGGGACTCTTTGGAGAGGTGGGGAGGGGTGGGTGGCCAGCCAGAAGTGGGATTTGTGGGTGCTCCGAACTGCACAGAATCTTAGCTGGAGGATCTCTCGAACCTCTGCAAACCCCCAGCAGCCCACCCTCCCCGGATAGGACTGACCCTGGCTGATCTCATCAAGCTAAGTGGAATTAGACCTGGTGGGGTCTTGAATCTACTGGGAACCCCAGGGCTTCAGGCTAGACTGGAAGCCATCAAAGGCATCACGAGGAGTCTATGACGAACCGTTTCTGTCGTGCGGCCAGCAAAATCAGAGGCACGTGTCAAAAGCCGTCTTCACCAAATGAGCTGAGATCAAGGGAGGCTTTGTTTTACGTCAACCTCAAGAGCAGACGGCCAGCATCCATGAAATGAATAAAACCGTGTCATCTTTCTGGAGTGGAGCTCGGTTCTGGATACAGGGGTGTTGTTTTTTTAAAAAAATAGCAATATGTCTATTTCAGGACTTAACTTGGCTATGTTCTCATCAGCTTTCCAATCTAGATGACTTTCATGGATAAAGTGGGACTAGAACTCACTATCTCCTGGTGGTTGGCCCAAAGTCACCCAGCCGGCTTTTATGGCTAAGGTGAAACTAGAACTCACTGTCTCCTGGTGATTGGCCCAAAATCACCCAGCCGGCTTTCGTGGCTAAGGCAGGACTAGAACTCATCACCTCCTGTTTTCCAGCCTGATGCTTTAGTTGCTAATCCATAACCAGCTCTCAACACTGTGCAACTTTTGCTAGTAACCAACTGAATTTCCCATGCCTAGCTACATAGGTGTTTATCTATGCCACGCTACATTATGTAAAGTAATGCTACCAGAAACTTTCCAACATGAATCACAAGAGTTCTATTTTTTTTTCCCCTGGCATAATTACTTCTCAAGAATATTACTGTGGTTTTAAAGAACAGCCGGACTATCAGCAGAACCTAGCACGAAAACTCAACCCAGCTTCGATAGTGCTGGAATACAATGCGTAATTGAAAGAAGAAGAAAAAAATTCTGCTGAATGCAAGCAGGGATTCCAAACCGTCGGCAAGGAAAGAAAGAATGTGAAAGGCGTTTTTGCTTTTCCTGTCCTTAATCCAGACTCTCAAAGTAAACACCAGCTAAGTTTCCGGACACTAACCACAGAGCCTGGGAGCTGCACGTAGTGGTTTTGGTTTATTCTATATTAGTCTTTCTGTGTTTTTATTGTGATCAGGGCAATTTTTCACGCTTGGCTAAGTATGCTTCGTGCAGCAGGGTTAGTGCTTGAATATAGGCACTGTTCCCTTTACAAACTCTTATTTTGCAGCCACTGATCTGGGAAAATAAATGGTTTTGTGAAAAATGGATGAAGACCAAATAACAGGAGAGCCAGTTTGTTCTAGCAGTTAAGGCACCGGTCTAGAAACTGGGAGACTGTGAGTTCTAGTCCCATTTTAGGCATGAAAGCCAGCTAGGTGACTTTGGGCCAATCACCAGCAGGCGGTAATTTCTAGTCTTGCCTTAGGCATGAAAGGTGGCTGAGTGACTTTAGGCCAATCACCAGGAACTGTGAGTTCTAGTCCCACTTTAGGCCTGAAAGTCAACTGGGTGACTTTGGGTCAATCCCTCTCTCTCAGCTCACCTCACCTCACAGGGTTGTTGTTTTGGGGAAATAGGAGGAGGAAGGTGTGTTGGATATGTTTACTGCCTTGAGGTATGCAAATAAATTAAAATAAGATTAATCTCAAATGCAAAGGGACAACTTTTTGCTTTTGCCAAGAGCCTTGGTGGTGCAGGCTATTAAATGCCTAGCACTTAGCTCAAGCTGCCTGCAATTAGTGCAGGCTCGAATCCCACCAGGCCCAAGGTTGACTCAGCCTTCCATCCTCTCAGGGTAGGTAAAGTGAGGACCCAAAATTGTTGGGGGCAATAAGCTGACTTTGTAAAAATGCCGCTTAGTAATAAGCAGGCATATACAGTGGAATGAAGGCTATTGCTGAGCACATTGGGTTGTACTCCAAACATTGTAGGCTGCCCTGAGTCTCCGGAGAAGGGCGGCATATAAATATGAATTAAAAAAAAAACCTTGAAAACCTGCCTCAGTGGCGCAATGGTTAGAGTGCAGTATTGCAGGCTACTTCTGCTGACTGCCAGTTGCCTGCAATTTGGCAGTTCTACTCTCACCAGGGTCAAGGTTGACTCAACCTTCCATCCTTCCGAAGTGGGCAAAATGAGGACCCAGATTGTTGGGTGCAAGACGCTGACTCTTTAAAACCGCTTAGAAAGGGGCTGTAAAAGCACTGTAAAGCGGTATATTAAGTCTAAAGTGCTATTGCTTCCCAACCACAACCTTGAGGAAATATAAACAATTCCCCTACTCCCACCTTACGCCGGTCACAATTTTGGGGGTGTGATCTTGCACACTCTTGGGAGCTGAGGGATGTAACCCTTGTGCATTTGTCCCACTCTTTTGAAAGAACGCTCCAACCAACCACGGATATTTCCAGGCAAACACCATCTGATGTTATCTTGAGAGCCCAGCTCTGGCAGTTTCATCCCAACTCCTTAACCAGAAGATCCTCCGGAAGCTCACCTGCAGAAATTCGAATTCCGTTTTCGGAGTGAGCCATTTATTTCCCTTCCATGGTTGGCAGCGAGAAGCAGCAAAGCTTCTCACTAAGGTCTTCCCCCCCCCCATTCCTCCTCGCTGTGCCAGCTGTAATGATGCCGGGAGAAAGCCAGCTTCCTCCTCTCTTTGGGGTTATTTTGCAGCTCGAGCAATAAGGCAGCAAAACAATTTCCTGACAAAGTAGGAAATGAGCTTTGGAATGAGTTCAGGAACTTTCGGGAGAGAGGTTTAATTGCTTGGAACTCGGAGACCGAGCCACAGTGTGTTGGTTCTAAAACCGTCAAGGCACAATCACAGCCGGGCCCGAAGCTCTGATGATGATGTTGTTGTTTTTGTACAGTTTCAAACTAAATATTACAAATTGGGAGGAGGTGAGGGATCCCTTTCCCAGCCCCCCAATGGGCTCTCCTGTGGATAACCTGGGTGGAAAGCCTTTAGTTCTAGAACCTGATTTCGTGCTGGGTTAAATTGATCGTATCAAAAGAGTTTCAGTTTATATTAATATTGATCAGTAGAGCATTCACCCATGAGCATTCGTCTTAATGTAGAACAAAACAGAATATCAGGCCACAGTGATTTATTTCTCTTTCTGTGCTTATTCCACTGGTTTTGAAATATACTTCTCCTCAACTAAAGGGAGAGGAAGGTAGAGTCCTTGTTGCTATCTGAGCTTGGTGGAATCCTTGCAAACGTTTCATTGCCAAACTACCTTGTTGGGTCATGAAACATTGGCAAGAAA
The DNA here is from genome assembly GCA_009733165.1 of Naja naja. Lineage (NCBI taxonomy): Eukaryota > Metazoa > Chordata > Lepidosauria > Squamata > Elapidae > Naja > Naja naja. The sequence goes on from CM019165.1 coordinate 9,734,960, forward strand.
ACCACCAACCTCAGAGAGTACCAAGGATGGCACACTTCAGCCCAAAGCTACAAATATTCTATCAAGAGAGAAAGATATGCAGATGCAGATAAAACGTATAAAATCTCTATAACAGCTTACATGCAGATGACAGGAAGGTCCCAGAAATTGCTCTTCAAAACCAATCTCCCATTGGCATATTAGATTAAAACCAGAAGATGAGTGATTTTTAAAACTCTTGCTTTTCTGCCCCTGGAGCCCTCAAGAGTCACGTAGAATATAAATGCTGTTAAAAACTAAAAAAGAACTTCTATCCGAAAGAAATGCCTATTTCACTACTACCAAAAAAAGCCAGTAATCCAAAATAACAATACTGTAGTATTGGTCCATACTGGAGCTCTGACAATTAAAACAACAAAGTTACCAGGTCATATAAGATGGGTAGCTTTATGAAATGTTTGGATCAAGGATGGATGGAGGAATGGATGATAAGCAAACCAAACTGCAGATAAGAAACTTGGAAAATGTATAACAAGTGAATAATTTAAACTCATTCTATCAAGAATACCAATTTTTCTCACAATTTGGAACAAGGCACAGAGAACACAGAGAACTCTGACAGAGCTGGTCAATCTATAAGAGGAATAACGTAAATCCAGATTTTTGCAGCGTGCAACTTTTCTTCCATGCTAAGCTTACATGGTTTAACATGTGATTCTAAGACATAATATGTTTTTTGTTTCCTGCTTTCCTGACGTACAAACCTACCCCAAGCAAGAAATCACATTTTCTGGCAAGGCAGGGGTCAACAATGTATTATTATTCAACAAAATCTTAGTGTCTTTAGGCTATGCGGAGTTGTCAAAGCAAAACCCAGATTCTTTGCCAATTCCTTATTTTGGGCTCCATCCTCTGGTAATTTGGAAAGACAAATCAGGACTTCCCCGAACCAGTCACCATTGTTCATCAGAAAGATTAATTCTGGCTCAGCAAGCAATAGATAAAGCCCATCTTGACTTAATGCTGCATCTAATTACAGCTTCCATCAATAAGAGGAAAGACAAATACATACCCAATCAGTCCCTCTGCACAAGTGGCTGAATATAATTCTCCGGTTATTTAGTTATGGATTTCTTATTTAGAATTATTGCGGCTGTTTTATGCTATGTATCGTTGTTTATTAACTGCCAAGGGTTTTAGGAGATTACAGTGGATTACAAGTCGAGTAACTGCAAACATACATAAATATATACACACATTCCAGGACTGTCAGTTAAATGGATTTAGAGTTAGCATTAGGATGTTATCAAGCAGCGAGATAGATAGATAGATAGATAGATAGATAGATAGATAGATAGATAGATACACACACATGTATGTATGTATGTATGTATGTATGTATGTATATACACCCACACACATACACACACCCACACACACACACGCATATATACATATATATGAAATCTGGCTCTCTTACATCAATCAATTATACTTGGCAACAACCACTGGTAAGGAAAGCAAAATGGTTAAGAATGCCAAGCTGCTAAAAAGCTCCTTTTTAATTTCAAGCATTTGAAACAGCTATTGGTTTCAAAACTGTGGCTTGGACAAATTAATGTTTTGGCTTGCAGGAACCCTCTTGAATTTCACGGGCAGCTAAGGCAATGTTTCATTCTGAGCAAAACTGTCAAAACATTTGGAGATTCTTGGTGGGACAGAAAGAAAAGGGGAATTCAGTCCACAGGGTGTTTTCGGTTCTTAATATTTGTGATTTCTTTGTTTGGGAATATGAAGAAGTTTGTCGGACTAAATCGGAGATACATACTCTGATACGATGCAAGGAAGAAAAAGTTTCTCATTTCCTTAACAGATTTTTTTAAAAGTATCCCACTTAAGTTTTTTTGGGGGGGGGGAGAAGGAGGGCCCGTCTACAAACAGGTTTGCAGAAATTTCTCTCTTGAATATGGAAGCTGGGGAGATAGAAATTAGTGCTTCTCAGGCTTGACAGAACATTTATGTAAACACTCAGCAGATGGTTACAACTATTAAGACTGGGAAGATAAGAATCAACTTTCTGTTGATTTAAAAGACAAGAGAGGAAAAGAGACAGACTATTTCATTTTTACGCATGCTTCTTTGGACATATTATGAGAAGACCCCGTTCTCTGGAGAAGACTCTGATGCTGAGAAAGGTGGAAGAAAAGAGAAGAAGAGGAACACCAGCAAGAGATGGACGAGTTCTGTTATAACAATGATGGGTGCTTTGTTGGGGGATCTGAAGGATCAGGAGAGGGACATATCATCACAGAGAACATTACCGTGCTTCCCCCAAAATAAGACCCTGTCTTATATTTTTTGCCACCAAAAAAGGCACCAGGTCTTATTTTCAGCGGATGTCATCCATGGACCTCACTTGTGTGTGTCACCCGCGGCCTCCTTTCCGCTGTCAGAGGCCTTCAGGAATTTCTTCTTCTGCAGCCACCAAGGTTTCTCTGCAGCCGATAACGGAGCTCCGGATCGATCCAGGGCGTTGTAATCAGCTAAAGAGGCCTTCAGGAAAGCTTTGCCAGCCTTGCCGGCTGCAGAAGAAATGGGCTGGCGAAGCAGGTGTTGGGGTGTGTGAGGCCTGGCTACAACTGTCTGAAGGTAAGTAGTAGGGCAGCTCCACCCTCCCACCCCCACCCTAGTTTAATTTTTACCCGTGCCCTCTGGAGTGGGGCGGGTCTTAATTAAGGCTTATTTTTTGGGAGGGGTAGGGCTTATATTGGGTACATGTGTAAAAGTCAAGCTAGGACTTACTTTCAGGGTAGGTCGTATTTTTGGGGAAACAGGGTATTTATGTGGTTGCTAGGAGTCAGCACTGTCCGGAAGGCACCTAATCACTGAGTCAATCAGCGGTAGTCAACCTTGGCCACTTGAAGATGTGTGAACTTCAACTCCCAGAATTCCTCAGCCAGCATCCTCAGCCAAAGGAAAGACTAAGCTCTCTGGAGAAGTCTCTAATGCTGGGGAAGGTAGAAGGATAGAGAAGACAAGGAGGTCCACCAGTAAGGTGGATGGAGACAGTTACACTGTTTATGGGTGGCACTGTTAGATGAGCTGAAGGACCAGGTGAGGGACAGACCATCACGGAGAAAATCTGTCTATGTTGCTAAGATCTGACACTGTCTTGATGGTGCATCAATCAATCAGAATCAACCAGTCAATCAATGCAAGGACCCCGTCTCTCTGGAGAAGGCTCCGATTCTGGGAAAAGTGGAGAAGAAGAAAAAGACAACCTGGAGGAAAGTGGACAGACTGAGTCACAGGGGTGATAAGTGCTTTGTTGGATGGCCAGGTTTTCATGGAGAAAATCTAGGTTGCCAGTAAGAGTTGATGATGACTTAATGGCACATAACGTATCCATGAAACACACACACAGAGATTTCACAGATTTGTCTGGAAGTATGATATGGAAAAGAAGTGTATAGTGTAAAAAACACCACCAACAACCAAGGAACCCTGGCTTGAAACTCATCCAATGATGCAGAAATTTAAACCCACAGAGTCAGCACTCTTGTCTCAGGCTGTATCAATTTTCCTTTCAAGAAATCAAAGAGAACACTTCGAACTCCTTCATAATTCTTCAAGGTATAAAGCATCCTAAAGCCATATTTGTACAACCTCTTTGTTTATGCACAGAAGTTCCTGCAGTTGCTTTAATGTCTGTCCCAAGAGAGAGGAGAGAAAGTAAAGAGGGAGCAGGAGGAAGAAAAAACAAAACTTTTTAAAAAACAAAGTACACAATGTCAGCCTCAGCTACTTAT
>CM019165.1:9741247-9902091 GCA_009733165.1 Naja naja
TTTGAAAATTATTTCTGGATGTTGTTTTTCAACTTCACCGTCTGGTCTACATCCCTGGGCTCACATCAAACACCAACCCAATGCAACATTGTTTAGCTTGCTTAAGATCAACCAAGGTCAACTTGCCCAGTTGGCTGCAGTGATTTAGTCCTTCTTTAAATCTCCTGTTCAGACAGCATGGTGATCACCACAGCTAAAAGGAGCGAATCCCCAAACTATGCCTTCCACATGCTCCAAGGGGGCTTTTTCAGGAGGCAGCTGGACTTTCTGGTTTTTCTTGGAAGATGCTTCACATTTCATCGAAGGAGTTTCTTCAGAGCTTCTGCCAAGCAGTGTCCATGGGGAAACCACATTCACTTAATAACTGGGTTACTAATTTAAGAACTGCAGGGATTCACTTAACAAACGTGGTGAGAAAAGTCGTAGAATGGAGCAAACTCAAATCAACAAATTTCTCACTTAACCACATAAATACTGGGCTCAATTCTGGCCCTAAGTTGAGGACTGCTGGTATTCAAAGTTACAATGGCACTGAAAAAAGTGAGCTATGGCCGTCTTTCACACTTATGACCGTTGGAGCCTCCCTCGTGGCCACGTGATCAAAACCCGAGTACTTCACAACTGGCATGTGTTTATGATGACTGCATGCAGTGTCCTGGGGTCCTGGAATCAAACATTTGCAACCTTTCCCAGCTGGCTTTGAACAAAGTCAATGAGGGAAACCAGGTTTGCTTAATGAGTCACTTAACAACTTCCGTGATTTGCTCAACAATGGTGGCAAGGAAGTCGTCAAATGGGACAACCTCACTTAGCAACAGAAATTGGAGGGGGGGGGTCTAATGTGGTTGCAAGTTGAGTGGTTCAGTGGCCCACAAGTCACCTCACAATCAGGAGGCTGTTGCGTTCGATCCTAGGTAGAGGCTGATGTTTCTCTCTCTGGGCATTACGAGAATATATCTGCTGATTATAACTCCGCATTGGCGACAGGAAGGGCATCTGGCCAAGTAAACACTCAGCTCCATTCAGTTACCCAGCCTCCACCCCGCAAGGGATTATGGGGTCATTAAAAGAAGATGGTTGTGGTTGCAAGTTGAGGACTAGCTGCCCTTCAGAACCAGCACGCAACGGCTTGCAGATCTTTTTCCACAACGGGGTTACTTGGCTATGAATGGCTGCACCCTTAAGGGAACTTCCTTTTCCAAAATAGCAGCTAAGGGGAAAGGCAAAGCTGGAGTTGGCCTCCGATATTCTCTGACTGTGCTTCTCTTCTCCTCCTCAAGCTTGTTTCTGGCAGATTTGGAAGCAAAAGCGGTGGTGATCACCATGGAAACCTTTAACGGAGGAGACAATGCACAGGCCATCAATCCCCATCACCCCCTTACAAGACGTTGGCGCACAAGCTGTGTGAAATATAATTAAGCGGTGATTAACAGAACATCGTAGGTAGAGGCGGCTCCTTTGTCCCTAATCTGCCCTCTGGATAAATATCAACATAATGGGTTATTAAGAAATACGCCGAAGTAAAGAGACGGGATAAAGATTTCTCTTCTTTTCACATTATCATTGTCATCTATGCACCGCTGCTGGTCTCGGTGTGTTGTCGTCTTTTTTTTTTTTAATGTAACATTTGTTCAAACAGTCTAGACTGGCCTTTCTTTGTGTTTTTGCTTTTTTTAAATACAGTTTCAACTTGTTTCCATTCACCTAAAACGCACAGGAATTTAGCCAGAAAGAATCCAGGCGAATTCCAAGGACTAACAATGGAATTCAAATCAAGGGCAAATCAAGGACGCCAAACTAACTTCAGTGGAAAGTTGGGCGTCACTTTTATTTCCTGGTTAAAGGTAGTTCTCAACTTGCAAATAAAATTGAGGCGGCAAGTTGTGCTAGTCATTAAGCAGGTCATCACATGGCTGCGGCTGACTTTAAATCATTTTTGCGGCCGTTGTTAAGCGAATGATTGCCTCCATTAAGTGAACGTGGCAGTTGTTAAGCGAACCGATTGTCCACAGTGGGGTTCATTTGTCAGAAACTGGAAGTAAACATCAGTTTCTGGCAAAACCACGGGAGACTGCAAATGCCTGTAAAATGCAGGCTGGTTTCTGAAGCGCAGCTAAGGCGCAGGATACCATCTCCAGCTCTGTTCTGAGAGAGAGAGAGAGAGAGAGAGAGAGAGAGAGAGAGGAGAGACTTTTGGCCTCATGCAAGGAAAGCAGCAGAAGCAGCAGCTTTCTTTCTCTCCCCCAAATTCCTCCAGAAATGAGTTTTGTGGGATTTGTCATGCCGGCGCAGCCTCTTGGAGCAGGATGCCTTGCAGGGTCCCAAAGACTCATTTCTGGTGGAGTTTGGGGAGAGAAAGGAAGACTTTTGCTGCTTTCCTGGCATGCAGCCAAAAGCAGAAGAAGAAAGAAGTGGAAAAAAGCAGCCCAGTGGCCAGGCTAGGCATGTGGGGTGAGTGGGCAAGTTCCCCCCTCCACCCTTTCCCTCCTCCCCTCACTACCTCATGTTGTTTGCAATGCAAGTGACACAAGTCTTGTGTTCCCACGGGCCATGTGGGTGGCGGGCACAGCCTGAATTAATTGTTTTGAGGGGTGCTTTGGGGTGACATTTCTCTGAGGACCACCAAAATTTTCTCGTGGACCACCAGTGGTCCCCAGCCCACTGGTTGGAGACCACTGGATTAGAAGACCTTGGAGGTCCCATCCAGCCATAGGATTCCATGTTCTTCCAATATGCAGTTGTTTCAAAATGTTGCATATATTAAACATACAACCAGCTACCAAGCCAAAACATGCAAAAAAGTCTGCTAACCATTGAGAAGGATTCTGAACGTCAACCCAAAGACTTTCCAGGGAAAATTAATTAAATAAAGAGCAATGTTTTCTCTTTGGGGGCACAAAACTACAAGCTGGATTTGCAGAGCCGTGAAGTTTCGAGTCTGGCATTTGCCAGGTTAAGGAGAATGAAATGCAAATTACAGCAACCTGGGATACAGGTGCAATTAACTTCAGTCCTGGAGCTGATGTCTGATTTCCCTTGTGGTTCTAATGCTGAGCACATTGTCTGCTCCTGTTCCGCAGTTTACCCTTCCCCAAACTCCTTCAGGACAGGTAGCTGATGTTTTTCGTTTCTTTTGACTTGCAGAGAAGGAGAAAGTGCATTAAAAAACAACAACCCCCAAATAATCAGGTTCCGTGGAAGACTGTACCATTCAAAGCATGGATCAGGAAGCTAGAGAGATGCAAACTTTTAAACATTCCTTCCTGTTAAAATGCTCTCCTTAACCATCTTCCTGAGGTTGGAAAGGATATAGCTGGTCCCTGATTTACGATTATTGGAAGTTAAGACAGAACCTCCCTAAAGGTACTTAGGACACAGATCTGATGGCTTTCTCCCCCCCCCCAAGTGACTGCATCTGCACCCTCAGCAACTGGCCTGGAAGCTCAAAAATCAGATCTGAATGGCCTGTAGCTGTTGTTTATCTCTATTCAATTCAAGATGGCGACTCCAGCAGCACAACTGAAATTCCTACAGTTTTAGACCATAAACTGCAGACAGACCCCTTGGAAATCACCTGACATCCTTGGAAGTAAGGTAGGAGATAAAAAGGAGTCCCTGCAGATTTTACTCCACTCGTGGCTGCTGACTCTAGTGGGTGGTGCTCACCTCCATTTCAAGGCCACTGAGCCAGCATTTCTGCGGTCATGTGGCCAGCATGGCATCACAGAGCTCTGTTACCTTCCCACCAAAGTGGTACCTATTAATCTACTCGCATTTGGGTGCTAGGTTGGCAGGAGCTGAGGTGAGGACGGGAGCTCACCCCATGGTGTGGACCTCAGGTCTCGAACTTGGGCTGTCAGTTTCCAGCCAAGCACCCTAGCACGAAGCTACTGCACCAACAGGGTAGGAGATAAGCAGATGTATCAACAAGTACATAAATACCCAACTCTTTTCTTCTCTGCAAGTAAGATACCCCAGCTTTGTCCCAAGGATGCAAAGCTTGAAAAGAGATGAGAAACTAAAACAGATGTTGAGTCTCTGGAAAAAGTGCAGAGAAGAGCAACCAGGATGATGAGGGGACTGGAGGCTAAAACATATGAAGAAGGTTGCAGGAACTGGGCATGGCTAGTCTAGTGAAGAGAAGGACCAGGGGAGACAGGAGAGCAGTCTTCCAATATTTGAGGGGCTGCCACAGAGAGGAGGAAGGGGTCAAGCTATTCTCCAAAGCACCTGAAGGCCAGACAAGGGATAATGGATGGAAACTGAGCAAGGAGAGATTCAACCTAGAAATAAGGAGGAATTTTCTGACAGTGAAAGCAATCCACCCATGGAACAGAAGTTGCCTTTGGCAGTTGTGGGAGCTTCATCCCTGGAAGCTTCCAAGAAGAGACTGGACTGCCATCAGTCAAAAATGGTGTAGGGTCTCCTGCATGGGTGAGGGGTTGGACTAGATGACCTATTTCTCCCTTCCACCTCTGTTATTATTCTGTTAATTCTCACATTTCCAGTGCCTGAATGTCCACACATTGGCCACCTCTGAAAAAGGGCCAAGTCTGCACCGCCTCGGGGTCCTCTGTATCCTGTCACCGGCCAATTTCAGCTCAATGCAGAAGTCTGCCAAAGGTCTAACACAGAAGGGGAAAAAAGCTGAGTTGGAAAAGGATGCCAAAGGACTATTTACACCCAGTGACTGACTCAGCTGTAACATGACCTTGATTGTGTCTTCTTTGCTAAGGAGAACATGAAGTGCCAATTGCTTCTATTCAGCACCTTTCGCCAAAAAAAGAGAAAGAAAGAGAAAAACCAACAAATGAGGGCCTCTTTCCTTGGCTGTTTTCAGCGTTCTCCTTCTCTCCTTCCCTCCTCTCTTCCTTTGCATTGCTTCCCCCCCCCCTTCTTTTTTCCAGATTGTTTCAAAGGCTGAAAACATTCCTTGCATTTTTATTTCTTTAGGGTCAACTCAGGCCATAATCAAATGGGAAAAATAGATCCAGGTTTCCCGTGACGTTTCCCGTGGGGGGAGGGGGCCAGGATAAGAAGCATGCAATGTCAGGGCACGCAGGCCTTGACTTAAATCTGTCATGCCCCTGTCGGAATCTGACTCGGAGGAGGAAGCTGAACAGCTCACAGGGAGTGGAAGTGTGGCTCCATTGGCTGTGGAGGAAACTGGAGAAGGGCAAAGTCCGGCTGGGCAAGAGGTAGAACAAGGGAGAGGGAGTTCAGAGGAGGACTCAGGCCCACCCCCTCTTCAACCTAGGGCATGCAGGAAGGAACGGAGAAGAGAGCAACGTGAGTTGCGTAGCTTACGGGGGAGGAAAGGGCCCTGATTCCCTTCATTAGCTGCAGCTGGGAACACAGTGTATAAAAAAGGGAAGCTGCACACAGCAAGTTGTTGGCAGCAAACACGAATTTATCTGGTATCGTTGTGGCTTATCTCTGTTCCTGGAGTCTTCCCAACGGTGTGAGTTTTGCCATGCTTTCAAGTCTGAAATTGCTTCTCCTTCTCCTGCCCTGCCAAACTAATTACTTCAGTTTGGCTTGTTTGGACTTTAAGTTACAGTTTGCATGTACCTTATTTTGGACTGAATTTTCTACAGTTAAAGGCTGTTCCTGGGTGAGTTTTTCTCCAGCCGAAGGTAACCTGGACATTGGGGGCAAAGTTGGAGAAAATAAAGGGACTCTTATTGCTTATTTGACTGTTTTGCCTTTGTACCATGCCCCTTTGGGTCATCACACAACCATTCGTTCACAGCAATCGCTTGAAGTTTTAACAGCAGTGGAAAAGTGACTTACGACTTACAACCGTTGCAGCATCCCTACAGTCAAGCGACCAAACTCCAGGCACTTTGGCAACTGCTGTGTATTTACAAACAGTTGCAGTGGTCCTGGAGTCATGTGATCACCATTTGTTGACCTTTCCCGGTCACTTTCTAATAAACAACGTCAATGGAGGACACTGGATTGGCTTAATAGCAACGGAAGCGATTCGCTTAACCACTGTGGCAGGAAACATTGTAAACTTGGGCACAGCTCTCTGAACCACCACTTGGTTTAGCCACGGAAATTACGGTCCCAAATGTGCTTGTAAACCCGCGGACTGACTGCATGTCGAATGGACAAATCCATTTTGCAACTGAGCATACAACTAAGGGCCGCGGTGGCACAGTGGTTAGAGTGCAGTACTGCAAGCTATTTCTGCTGACTGCCGGCTGCCTGCAGATTTGCAGGTCGAATCTCACCAGGCTCAAGGTTGACTCAGCCTTCCCTCCTTCCGAGGTGGGTAAAATGAGGACCCAGATTGTTGGGGGCAAGATGCTGACTCTGTAAACTGCTTAGAGAGGGCTGGAAAGCACTGTGAAACAGTATATAAGTCTAAGTGCTATTGCTATTGTTCTTTCTTCCATCCATGGTGCACAGTGGCCATAATGCAGTATTGCAGGCTAACTCTGCCCCACTGCCAGCAGTTCGATCCTGACCCACTCAAAGTTGACTCAGCCTTCCATTCTTCCCAGGTGAGTAAAATTAGGAGACCGAGATTGTTGGGGACAAGAGGCTGACTCTGTAAACCACTTAGACAGGGCTGTGAAGCAGTGTATAAATCTAGGTGCTATTGCTATTATACAACGTTGGCTTAGTTTACCGCGAATGAGCAACCCAAGCCGTGTAGATATGTTTTCATTCTTTCCAGAGTGGCCTCCAGGTAGAATTGTAGAGCCACCACTGCTTCTCATCTCAGCATGGTGCATCTCCAACCAAACCCAACCAACCTCGAAACAAAGCAAAAAACAAACAAACCGGTTGAAGGGAAGCAAAGATATCCTCTGCTTTTTCTCCCAGCAATTCTTCGAAAGCTGAACACCACCCTGGGGTTCTGCTCTCCCAATATTTTGAGGACCTCGTGGACTCTTGCAAACGGTTGATCGGCGAGATTTTTGTTTGAATAGCATTCCGTCTGTTTGAAGGGTTATTTATATTTGAAAAGCAGAAAGGGAGAGAAAAGGTGTCCTACTTTTAAAAGAACTGAAAGGAGGGGGAAAGCAGAGAGTGGGGGGAATTAATCTTTGTGCAATACATTCTAATCTACAGGGTTAAATCAAGATAGCAAGAATTTGTTAGCCAGGAGGGGAACAAACTGGTCTACAGAGCTTGACACTCATCCATGATCTATTTGTGTCAATAAGCTACTAGCCCTCATTGATAAATTACACATGATAGCCTAAAAATTTTTGGAACTGGAAAACCTATTTCTGGGGGAAAGATCTTAGTTTGCACAAACGCAGAATACACAGTACAGATAGTCCTTGATTTATGACCACAATTGGGAGCAGAATTTTCTTTGCTGAGCAAGGCAGTTATGAAGTGAATGACACCTGATTTTTACAACTTTTTTTTTTCTCCATGGGAGTTAAGCATAGATGGAGGTGTGTAAAGTGGGGGGGGGGAAGCACCTTTGGAACAACCACAACCTGGATGACTGAGAATCTCCACAGACTTTTAGCTAAGCACTTTGGGATGAACACCCTTCGAATTATGAGGGAGTATGAATGAATTACAAGAAAAAAATGCAGACTACAGGAACCATCTGTGTTTCAGTTTGAGGTGCAGACAATGCACACACATCCCCAACAGCCTGTGCCTTTTCAACAGTGAAGGGACCCAGGGCAGAAAACATTCTGCACACCCATTTGCACCACTCAGATGACCCTGAGGACACAGATAAACCTCCAAGTGGCCTCAAGGACTCTCTCACAATGCAAATGACCAGCTCTCTGCCAGGAGTATAAATCCTTCCATGCCCCACCATCCTGTCAGAGCTGAAAAAGCGATGAGAAGTGAAACATCTTCAAAGGAAAAACAAGAAAGTCCAGTTGCCTCTTGGAAAAAAAAGCACCTTTGGGACAACCATGATCTGGATGACTGAGGATCTCCATAGGCTTACTGCCTTTCTAGTTATTTATCTACTCGGCAGAGTTGCTTCCCAAATATAATATCAGGAGAGTAAATCAGATAGCACTCTGGGAATAAATACCAATAAAAGAGATTCCTGCCCTATGGGAAAAGACAAAGATCAGATGCTTTCTGCCCGGAGTTAAGTGTTATCAGTTTAGCTATTTAAATTGCCCTGTTAGTCCCTCTGCTCTCCAAGTCCACAATAATACCCGAATATCAAAGTTATTTCCCCACAGGAGGAAGTCCATAGCAGGTGTTAGCAATATAGATTTGCAAAACGAAAGCATAGAGGTGCTCCTTTATGACCACAATTAGGACGGGAACTTCCCGTGCTAAGCAAGGCAACCGTTAAGAAAGTCCTGCCCGGATTTATATTTTTCGCTTAAGCAAATCACCAGGGTTGTTAAGTGCATCGCGTGGCCATTAAGCAAATCCAGTTTTTCCCACGGGTGTTGCTTAAACTGGCTGGGAAGGTCACAAATGTATTTGTTTGTTCGTTTATTTTGCCGCCCATCTCATTTCAAAGCAACTCTGTGATCATGTTTCAAGCATGCTGGTTGAAGGATGCTTCAAGCATGCTGGTTACCAAGTACCTGAATTTGGATCAGCGACACTGCAAGTCTCTAGTTTCTCTTTTCGGTGCCGTTGTGACTTTGAACGGTCACTAAACGAATGCTCTTTGATCCCTACAAATGGATGGATGGTTGCAAAAGCTTATGGAGCTGGCGGGAGATGGACAAACTGAACAGCTTTGGTTAAAGAAAAAAGCGCAATTACTTTTGTTCCTCCTTGGAAACCACTTCTGGACTTCGTGCTCGAGGTGGTGGGGAAATGAAACTTTGATTTTGGGGCTTTACCGATTAGATAGGCTTGTTGTTATAGAAATGGCTATTTTATACTGTTCTGTAAAAGTAAAAAGTTAAGCTTTGATGTTATTACCTTGTTCGACTGCATCAAAGGGAGTCGGAACTCAAGGCCTTTTCTTTCTTTTTTTCCCCCCTGCTCCAACTTTTCCCTCCCCTGTTTTCCTACTGTTTTCTTTTGCACTTTTGTACTATATATCATAAACTAATAAAAATAACAATTGCGGCTAAACGAATGGTCTTAAGTCGAGGACTCCTTGTACGCTTACTTTTAAGACAGTTGTAGATAAAAAAAAAAATCTGACTACAATTTCCATGCACCAGCAACCTTGTGCAATCCCAGTTCACATCAATTTCAAAACGAACAACAAACGTTGAGGTTGATATTTTAATTGCCTCTCGTGAGGTTGCAACTGTTCTGCTCCCGTCCAAGGAACAGCTACGGTCATACTCTTTTGGCTGCCCTGAATAATCTGCCTTTTTTTATCCACAATTGGCTCACTCTGCAACGGATCATCAGCAGTCCAAAGGAGGAGAGGACTGAATGGGGAGGAGGAGGGGGGGGTTGGAATGTTTTTTACCCCACCCGTCAATCCATACAGAAGCGTTATTATTATTATTTGAACCGACAATGGAACAAAACTTCGCAAACAAACAGGGAAAGAAAATCAAAATGAACCCAGTCCCCAGAGTGCGAAGATAAAAGCAGAATACCCGTTTCGTTTTAATGAGAAGAGAGATTGTTTTCATGCTCGTTTTTCATACATTCAGAGGCGATAAATAACAAGCCAGAACAACAGAGCCTTTCTTGAAAAAAAAACACCTGCTCTCCAAGTGGACACACGGTTTGCTACTAGTTTTGTCTGCAATTATCATGCACATACGTGTTTGCACGTGTTAGGCTGCCATTCAAAAACTAGTGTCATTGTTTCATTAAAGAGGGTTTTTTTTTGGTTCCGCACAGGCACAATCACTGAACATTGTCTTCCTCTGACAGTGCCGGGAGGACTGGGGAACATGGTTTCTGCAGACAATTAGTACAAATCTGCCTGATGCCGTCAGCGCTTAAAATAAACCCTGCATGCTAAGTAGCATCAGAGCAAGTTCAGAAAACCCTGAGAGGGAGGAGGGGAAGCCAGGAGAAAAATGCAAGGGGGAGTAGGGGGAAAGGCCCAAAGAATGCAAACAAAAAATTAAGAAGGAAGCGATTGGCACACACACATCTTTCGGCAGAACATCAGCCTCCCAATGTTCCTGTTTCAAGCTCCGTGAATAAATGCAGCTCCTCTTGCATTTTGACTACTTGGAAACTGATGATGCCCCATAAGACCGTTGGGAGTTACAAGCCCAGCAGCTTCCAGAATCCATATGGAGACTGTCCATTTGTCCAGGCAGATACCGTGTTTCCCCGAAAATAAGACACTGTCTTATATATTTTTTGGCTCCCAAAAACACACTAGGTCTTATTTTTGGGGTAGGTCTTATATATTTATGGTGCCAAATAGTGGGTGTGAGTGTGTGGGGGGGGTGTTTCGCGGGTGCACGGTTGCTCCCTGAAAAGTCTTCCTGGAACTGGAGATTTACACTAGGTCTTATTTTCGGGGTAGGTCTTATATTAGGGCAGGTTTAGAAAATAGTGCTAGGTCTTACTTTCGGGTAGGTCTTATTTTCGGGGAAACACGGTAGTAGCCAGGGAGTAAGCGATGGATGGAGCAGCAGCCACGTCAGAAAAACTATTACGTTGCAGACTGTGGCTTGAGCACCCATCAGAGTTTATTTTATTTATTATTATTTTATTTAACCAATTTATAGAGCTGCCCACCAGACATGTCAACTGGAAGGCAAAATCACGGAATTGTGTCTCACTTACTTGGGCCATGCCAGGCAGGGGAATTCACTGGAAAAAGCAATTACGCCCGGAAGGGTTAGCGTAAAAGGAAACCAGGATGTCAAAGCACACGGTGGCTGAAAACCATCAAAGCTGACCCTGGCCAGAGCACAGAAAATCTTGGAGAAATACAGGTAATCCTCAACTTACAACAGTTCATTCAGTGACCGTTCGAAGTTACAATGGCACTGAAAAAAAATGACTTATGACCGTTTTTCACAGCTACAACCGTTGTAGCATCCCCATGGTCATGTGATCAAAATTCAGACACTTGGCAACTGGCTCGTATTTATGACAGTCGCAGGGGTCATGTGATCCCCTGTGAAGACTTTCTGACAAGCAAAGTCAAATGGGGGAGACAGATTCGCTTAACAAACGTGTGACTAGCTTTAAAATTCCAGTGATTCGCTTAACGACTGCAAGCAAGAAAGGTCATAAAATGAGGCTTAACAAATTATCACTTAACAAATGTCTCGCTTAGTAACAGAAATCTGAGCTCAATTGTGGTCATAAGCTGAGGCAAGTGGCAAGTGGCAAGGAAGTGGCAAGGAAGGCCATAAAATGGGGTGAAAGTCTCACTTAGCGCAGCATAAATTTTGGGCTCGATTGTGGTCGTAAGTCAAGGACTACGTGTAGTGCAAGATCAAAAGGTATGGAGAGACCTGACCCATAAAATCGCCAAAGAGTCAGACATGACTAGATAACGTCATCATCATCATCATCACCATCTAGCTGTCCAACTCATACATAGGTGACTCCAGGCAGCTTACAAATTTAAAAAAACCCACCATATTAAAAAACAACAACACACAAAGAGCCCCCATCCCAGCCACACACCCAGTCACAGCAGCAGCAACAACAAACAAATCAGTCCTTTGATTGGTTCTGTCTCCATTCGTGGTCCCCAGGTCCACTGGCAAAACCACATTTTACAGACTTCAATGGATAATTAACATTGGTATTAACATTTAAAGTCCAACATGGCATGGATCCAGGCTATCTATGAGAACGGCTCCTCCCAACATCAAATGCTAACCGCCCTGTACGGGCCCACAGGCGGGTCTCCTGGTGCCGTCTGCGCCCGCCTCGTGGCGGCTCCCACTTTGTAGAATCTTCTTCCGCTGGAGCTCCGCCTGGCCCCGATTCGCTTTCCACCACGATTTGAAGACCTGGCTCTTTTACAATCTGGGCTGTGCTGATTCTCTAGGGTTGGGGTTTTTTAACTAAGGGTTTTTAAATTTTAATTCGGCTTAATGTGTTTAATATTCTTTTAATTTAATTTATTTACTGTTGTATTTTAGTTGTAAGCAGCTTGAGTCCTTTTGGAGAGGGGCATATAAGTCGAATAAATAAATAAATAAATAAATAAACAGACAGACAGACAGATAGATAGATAGATAGATAGATAGATAGAACTGCAGAAAAAGCCATTACTACCAACTTGCCTTCCATGGAGGACCTGTATGCTACACGTATCATAAAGAGTGAAAATATCTACAGACCCCTCACATCCCGGACATAAACTGTTTCAACTCCTTCCCTCAAAACGACGCTATAGAGCCCTGCACACCAGAACAACTGGACACAAGGGGAGTTCCTTCCCAAATGCCATCACTCTGCTGAACAAGTAATTCCTTCAACACTGTCCAACTTTTTACAAAGTCTGCACCAGAGGTGGTATTCAGCAGGTTCAGACTGGTTGTGGAGAACCGGTGGCGGAAATTTTGAGTAGTTCAGAGAACTGGCAAATGCCACTTCTGACTGGCCCCGCCAACCCCATCTCTTCCCACTTGTGACTATAACCGTGTTGCTTGTATCTCTACGATTTACATTGTTCTATTTTAGCACTTTCGGAAAAGCAAAATCTGAGATGGTATAGGTTCTCCTGCTTGAGCAAGGGGCTGGACTATAAGACCTCCAGGGTCCCTTCCAGCTCTATTCTATTCCTACCACTTTCCATTTTTAAAAACAGGTTTAATTAAGCAGTAAAAAAAGAAAGAGGAGAGGCAGGCATGCGGTAAAGAAAACAAAAGCCTCTAGCACTATTTTTATTTGCAAGGATGCCTCCTGGCCCCCGAGTATTCTTCAGACGTTTGCGAGGCATAAATGTGAAGGGTTAGTAGCAACGACTGCTCCTAGGAGCAGCTGTTAGCAAGCAGCCGTGATGGCTAATAATTATCATTATTAGTCTTCCTTATGAGTTCCTGTTCTTCGTCATTAATGTAATCTATTATTACCGGCTCACCAGCCGAAAGAAGACATTGGCAGGAGAGGGGACCAGGAAGCGCGTACAAAATAATTGCATTTTTTTTGGACTTGCATAACAGAAATTAGGAATATGGTCAGCAGATACGAGGCAAAGCAGAGGGACGAGAAAGGCCACGAGCAGAGAGAAAAACGCAGCAGAGAAACAGGAGGGAGGAGAGGAATGGTGTTTAGTGCAAAAAGCCTGTGGTGTAGCTTCACAGCCACTCTGCTTTCTTTAGATTTTCTTTCTTTCCATTGAGGGCACTGGCAGAGTGTATTTATGAACAACAGAGCTAGTTTCTGGGCCAGAGACCACACATTATGCACTTTTGCGTTCTTCCAAAAAACCTCCCATGGTTGCTCTGAGTTAAGTGCGGGAAATAAACAAACACAGCCTCTGCGTGACGGCCTCTCTATCACCATCCCTCTGTGATGTGAAAACTCTCCAGGGTGGGAAAACGCACACCCAAATATGTGGTTCAAGTGGAAAGGAGAGGATGCCGTGAGTGTTCCCTGGCTAAATTCTTCACGGCATGACCATGGTGAACATGGTGGGAAAGGGCACCATGGCTCAGTGGTGGGATTCAAAAGAATTTACTACCGGTTCTGTGGGCGTGGCTTGGTGGGCGTGGCAGGGTAAGGATACTGCAAGATCCCCCTTCCCTCCCCACCCCATTAACCTGCTTTCCATTCTCCTGTGCAGGGCAACCAAAGAAGACCCAGCCAATCAGCTGGGACTCAATAGGAGGCAGAGAAGAGATGGGGTTGGCAGGGCCAGTCAGAGGCGGCATTGGCCAGTTCTCCAAACTACTCAACATTTCCGCTACCGGTTCTCCAGAACTGGTCAGAACCAGCTGAATACCCACCTCTGCCGTGGCTCAGTTGGAAAAGTGCTCCAGCGTTACCTAGTTAAAAAGGATTCTCTGCAGACCGCTAACCTGAGAGGTCTTGAAAAATTCCCCAGCCATCTGGGACAGATGGAACATCGAGAGGAACACAACTTGCTGCAAACACTTAACTGTTTTCCAATCCCACACTTTTGGCCTGCGGCTTTCTCTCCGCGCCAGGATATCATCAGAAAAATGTAAAGTATCGGTTTTCACATTCTGCTAAAAAGCTAAAAAAAAAAATTGGTTGAAAGAAGGAACAACGCGGGTTTTTTTGGAAGTATGCACCCCCTTCCTAGGAAAGAGCTGATTTGTGGAAACTACCTCAAGGGAATATCTGAATGGTGTTCACATAAAGGAGGAGTGGCTGCTTCTCTGCTGCCCAAGAAGGAAGGACCCGGAACCAAGGAACTTACATTACAAGGATGCTGATTTAGGATGGACATCTGGAGGGACTTCCTGACCTTAGAAGCTATCAACCAGTGGATCAGCCTATTACATAAGCCAATAGGTTCCCATTGACTGCAGGTCTTCAGATGGAAACTGGATGGTCTTTCATCAGGTATGTTGTAGTAGATCCTGCACTGAGCAGGAGGTTAGTCCAGAAAACATATGTAGGGTCACTTCCAACTCTATGGTTCTAGGACTAGCAGTTATGAAGAGCACCTCACAAGTTTGCTTTCTGTAAATGTGTGTTTTGTGGCTGGCCACTAACATCATAGCTGTCATTTTGTGGATCAACAAAGTTTCCTCACAGCCATTATTCTAGGACAAGGGTCTTCAAACTTGGCAGTTTAAAACTGTGGACTTCAACTCCCAGAATTCCTGAGTTAATACGACTGGAGGAGGAATTCTGGGAGTTGAAGTCCACAAGTCTTAAAAGCTGTCAAGTTTGAAGATCCCTGTTCTAGGAGAACACTCACAACATCACAAGTGTTAGGAGGGGAAGGGGGAAGGGAGGGAGAGGGGGAGAGGGGAGGAGGAGGAGGAGGGGAAGGAGGAGAAGGAGAAGGAGAAGAAGACGAAGAAGATGACATATATCATGTTGGTGGTGACTCTCAATGATCACACAGGAAGATCTTCTTTCCATAACCTCTCAAGACTTCCAACTGGTCTTTTTCCTTCCACTTTTCTCAGTATTATAGCCTTTCAAATGCATCTATACCCACCTTCCTATTCTGCAAGCATAAAAGGATACAAATGGGTAGCATTCTCTATACTGGCACGTTTCCACCTCTGGTCCAACCCCTGAAAATCTTGCGGAAGAACCTGCTGGGCTTCCAACCGCTTAGTCGATAAACTGTGTATCCAGATGGCACTACACAAGTTTTGTTTTTTTTTAAAAAAAAAAATAAAAATAAATAAATAAATAACCCACAACTATCCGATCAATAATTCCGGCAGGAGATAAGCACAAACACGTTCGTGGTTAGCCGTATGACAAATTGCCAGAACAACAACACCATCACCTAGGAGTCAGCTGGATTTGGGCAACGACACAACAGGCGTTTCGGGAAAGCTCACAAGATTGGCTCGGCTGTCGGTGTTGCAGCTGCAAGAGCAGCTGGATTCAGATTTAATGCCTGCATTTTTTTCCTACCATGCCTCCAGGCACAAAAAGTTGTCTGCAGCCCGTCCTGACTTCTTTTCCTGGATGACAACAACCCCAAGCCAAACCTACATTTCAAGGAAAACAAAAAGGGGAAAACAAAAAATAAGAGTAGGAAACTACAGCTAAGTTGTTTAACGAAACCATCCCAGTAAATGGCTTTTCCTTCCACCCTGCAGCTGTCAAAAGTTGTCTTTGCAGGCTTTTTAAAAAATTCACTCTCCTGAGTGCAAAAACTCTCAAATTGCAGGCGCTGGGTTTCTAGCATTGATTGCAAAAACAGACATAGGATAAGCCAACCGCCAAAAGAACAGGGAGGCCTCGACTTACAACCATTCACTTAGTGACCATTTGAAGTGGCAATGGCGCTGAAAAAAGTGGTGACCGTTTTTCTCACACTTAACGACCATTGCAACATCCCCGTGGTCACGTGATCAAAATTCAGGTGCTTGGCAACTGACTAGTACTTATGACAGTTGCAGTGTCCTGGGGTCGTGTGATCCCCTTTTTGTAACCACCTTCAAAGCCAGATTAACTTAACAGCCATGTTACTAACTTCACAATTGCCGTGATCCACTCGACTGTGGCAAGAAAGGGTGGTAAAATGGGGCAAAAATCCATTTACAGCTGTCTCGCTTAGCAACCCTGAGCTCAGTTGGGGTCGTTAAGTCGAGCGTCAGTTGAGCCGTCCAGATGTTTTTGACTCTAGACGCACAACAGGCTCAGGGAAATATGCTCACGATTTATGGGAGCAGCCTTTGAATTGTAATCTATTTCAGGAGGTGGGCCAACAGTTACCTTGAGTTAGAAATTATATCAACCCCCAAGGTTGTGTGTGTTAAGGGGTGCAGCTATAAACAGAATTAAACTACCACAGGAGAAACAGCTTTTAATAACAGCTTTATTAACAGGGGCCATTTGCCAAACAGTTGGGTGATAAGGCATGGGAGGATATCTGGTTGAGGCTGGGATGGCTAAACCCCACAATGCAGTCAAAAAGACTTCCAATGGAGCCACGGTTGAGCCGTCAGATGTAGCCTGCTGGAACCTGTCTTTCCTTGAAAGTTACTCTGAAGGTTTGGTGCCTCTCCTGCATGTGGCCCTGACCTTGTTCTTAAGTCTTCTGGAAAGTCCAAGGCTTGCTCTTTACTTAAGGCATGGGGGACTGGGGTTGTAATGGCGATCATTTATAGGAGCCTCCTTGACGTTTGTTGGATTTATTGACATTTGTTGACAGCCAGTTTGGTTTAGTGGTTAGGACACCAAGCTAGAAACCAGGAGACTGTGAGTTCTAGTCTTACCTTAAGCCATGAAAGCCACCTGGGTGGCTTTGGGCGCAATCACCAGGAGACTACGGGTTCCAGTCCCACTTTATTAATTAAACTTATTAATTAAACTTATATGCCACCCAACTCCCAAAGGACTCCGGCCATTAGCCATTAAAGCCAACTGAATGACTTTGGGCCAAACACCAGGAGACAGTGAATTCTAGTCTCAATTTAGGCATGAAAGCAGCTGGGTGACTGTGGGCCAATCACCAGGAGATAGTGAGTTCTAGTCCTGCCTTAGCCATGAAAAACAACTTGGTGACTGTGGGCCAATCACCAGGAGACAATGACTTCCAGTCCTGCCTTAGCCATGAAAGCTAGCTGGGTGATTTGGGGCCATTATCAGGAGACTGTGAATTCTAGTCCCTCTGTCTCTGCCCAACCCACCTCAGGGGGGTGGAGGGTGTTGTTATGGGGAAAATAGAAAGAGGAAGGGTATAATATGTGTTCACTTACGTTACTTATAATGTAATGAAAGTGGGATTAAAAAAGAAATCTAATAAGGAAATATAATAATGTTCCTCAACATTAGCCACGGTGGTGCAGTGGTTAGAGTGCAGTACTGCAGGCTACTTCTGCTGACTGCCTGCTGGCTGCAATTTGGCAGTTCGAATCCCACCAGGCTCAAGGTTGACTCAGCCTTCCCTCCTTCTGAGGTGGGTAAAATGAGGACCCAGATTGTTGGGGGCTGACTCTGTAAACCACTTAGAGAGGGCTCTAAAGCAGCATATATGTCTAAGTGCTATTGCTATTCCTCCCTCCTCCCTCCCTCCTCCTTCTTCCTCCTCCTCCCTCCTCCCTCCCTCCCTCCCAGTAGTTAGAATGCAGGATTGCAGGCTAACTCTACCCACTGCCAGCAGTTCAATCCTGACTGTATCAAGGTTGACTCAGCCTTCCATCCTTCCGAAGTTGGTAAAATGAGGACCCAGATTGTTGGGGGCAAGAGGCTGGCTCTGTAAACTGCTTAGAGAGGCTGGAAAGCGATGTATAAGTCTAAGGGCTACTGCTATTGCTCAAGCTTTCTCCCCATGGTCACTCCACTCCTGCTCCAATTCCTCTCCACCCCCCGCCCCCCCCCGCTCCAAAGCGATCCCTCTCTCCTTTTGACTCGAAGCCAACGAGAGCGTGCCCATCACTCACCCTCGCGCTGGAGTGCCAGGCCACTTTCCCCAAGTCTCCAGCGATGACTTAAATTAAACACACCCAGCTGCTTCCACTTAGAACCTCTTGAGCCTGGAGGACCCCCACCCCCACCTCCCACCCCTTCTTATCCCAGCGGGAAAGGGGAGGGAAGAGGATCAGCATCAGATCCCCAATGATCTGTTCCCCGCCCCTCCTAGAAATGCGGCAAGGGGAGAGAATGCAATCAGGAGCCATGCTGATTTATTTCGTCCACGGCCGGCGCTCCTGGCAGGGAGGGGAGGAAACGTGCGTGTGTGTGTGTGTGTGTGTGTGTGTGTGTGTGTGTCCTCAGAAAGGGCCAGCCTCATGCACGGCTTGTGCTGGGAAGAACAATGCTCCCATTCTCCGGCCTCGTTTCAGAGCCACCCTGCGCACAGAGCATGCCCTGTTGAAATCAGCTGGTGCGCGATGTTCGGCTGATATAAGGTTACCCTCTTTGAATGGCAGCCTGCGCCAAACCCAGACAGTGCCAGCTCCCATTATTTACATACACCCTTCCAGCAGGAACAAAGCAGCAGAACTAGTTTATGACTCCCGAGCTAGATGGCTAAGAGAGGAGTTGGCTTGCGAGGGAGGAGGAGAACGACAAGAGAATGGTTCAAGGAGGAGGTCAGCCAGATACTCCGGCCAACCAGGAGAGGATCAGCTTGGGCCAGACCGTCCGGAGGACTCCAAGCATGCCTTGCTATGGCTCCTCCTTCCGAAGCAAATGTCCACCCATCTTAAAGCTGCCACGGTTAAGGAACACTGGTCTAGGAGCTACTCTGAGTACCTTAGTAGCACTAGCACTAGCAATCGCACTTAGACTTATATACTGCTTCCCAGTGCTTTCCAGCCCCCTCTAAGGGATTTACAGAGTCAGCGTATTGCCCCCAACAATCTGGGTCCTCATTTTATTGACCTCGGAAGGCTGAGTCAACCTAGTAACCGAATAACAGAGTTGGAAGGGGCCTTGAAGGTCTTCTAGTCCAACCCCATGCTCAAGGAGGAGACCTTTCTGGATGAAGTGCAAGCTGTAAAATATTTAACCAAAAAAAACTTGGTTCTGGCCCTGCTGACTACTAACCCAATTAGCTGCTTAGGCTTATTAAGACGCAGAGTCCCAAGCAGCTAATAATAATTTAATATATAGATATTCCTCCCTACCATCCCTGGTAAAGTAAGAGGAAAGAAACTTGTTCTCCAGGCAGAGGAATTTTATATCAACGCTAGAAGAGAATATTTGGAGCTCAGGGTTGAAATGAGGTCTGCTTGTTGCTCTCTGACATTGGTGGTTTTCTTGCAGACATTTCCTTACCCAAGTAGGGAACATCATCAGTGGTAGAAGGGAATGGGTTTTGTAGAAAGGAGTATGAATAGGATGACTATGGGGTCCTTGGTGCTCTCTGAGCTTGGTTGTATTCTCACAGACGTTTTATTACCCAACTAGGTAACCTCATCAGTGCTGGAAGGGAGTGGGTTTGCAGGGAGGACGATGACTGTGGGGTCTTCCTTCCTGTAAACACCACACCTTCTAGCATTGATGTTGTTACTTCGTTGGGTAATGAAACATCTGCAAGAAAACCACCAAGCTCAGACAGCAACAAGGACCACATAACCTTTCTACTGTATTATGTCGGGGGGGGGGGTGCATGTCGCACATGGCACATGAACCCTCCCCCCAATCTCTCTGCAAATCTTCCCTCAATTCACCCTTCTCTATGTCCGTTCAAGTCCACAGCTAGCCAAAATCTGAGGGATGGGCAGCGGGAATCCTTTCCTGGCTTCTGATTCGCTTCGCCCTTTCCTGTCCTCCGCCCCGTCCACCTTCCCACCAGCTCAGATCCGGTGCTTACGAAGCGGATCCCTTCTAAATTGCTACCTGGCAATGATGCTGGCTGGCTTGATCCTGCCGTTGCAGAGAACCTGAAAGAGGAAACACACACACACACACACACACACTCTGCCTCCCCTTCTCCGCTTGCTTGTCGGAACGTCTTCTTTCTGTCATCCGGGGCTTAAATCTCTTGTGACAAGAGAGGCGGCTTCACGAAGCTCCCCTACATCAACCAAGCACATGAAGAGCAGAGCGGCAGGGAGAATTATTCTGGCAACGCTCCAAGAAAGAGGGCGGAAGAAGGGTGGGAGGGGAGGGGAAGGAAGGGCCAGGAGCAACCCCAGATAAGATCAAACCGCCTCGTGAAGGGTAGGGAGCTGGTGGGAGGGAGGGAGGGAGGGAGGGAGAGAGAGAGAGAAATAAATCTTATTTTCCAAATGCTAGAGACACTGGAGGGTTACTAAGGAGCAGGCCATTGAGTCGGCAGAGCGAAGAGCCCTTGGGGGAATTGAAGGGAGTTCATGAAGACCCTTCTCAGAGACCCTTCCCTGAAAAGGCCAAACAAAAGCTTTAAAAGGAAAGACTCCCCGCAGGCCTCAAATGTGATTTAGGCTGGGGAGCGTTGGGACCTCAGCCCGGGAGATGGGGTACAAGTGAACTCATTACATTTTTTTAAATGTTTGGCTTGACTTACCAGCAAATGTATTTTCAGGGCTGTGGGGTTTGATTGAGACATACTAATAGGCCTTCCTCCTCCTATTTTCCCCACGACAACCCTGTGAGGTGAGTTGGGCTGAGAGAGAGAGAGAGAGACTGGCCCAAAGTTACCCAGCTGGCTTTCGTCCCTAAGGCAGGACTAGAACTCCCAGTCTCCTAGTGATTGGCCCAAAGTCACCCAGCCGGCTTTCTTGTTTAAGGCAGGACTAGAACTCACAGTCACCTGGTGATTGGCCCAAAGTCACCCAGCCGGCTTTCATGTCTCAGGTAGGGCCAGAACTCCCCATCTCCTGGTGATGGGAGCAAAGTCACCCAGCTGGCTTTGATGCCTAAGACAGCACTAGAACTCAGTGCTTCCTAATGCTTAGAGTCTCCCAAGCCAGCTTTCAGGCCTAAATCAGGACTAGAACTCACAGCCACCTGGTTTCTAGCCTGGTGCCTTAACCACTAGACCAGAATGGTTCTCTTTTCTTCTGGGCCAACACCTTCCCCAATGGTACACCACAAAGGGTTTATTTTTTTCTTTTTAAGATGACTTCATGCTCAGAGGTGGCAGTGGTACCACTGCTAGCTTTTTCTATCAAGCCCCTTTCCCACACTTTCTGAAAAAAAGAAAAGAAAAACCATGAAAATCATTTCCTCAGCTCTTCTTTGGGCATTGAACGGCAGCTACTAGAAATCACAGCACCTGGTCCTCCACCATTTCACCCCTACATTCATTCAAGGCTAATGCACTTCCCCCAAAATCTTTTCCAGTTTTTTTTTAAAAATAAATAATTCCAAAGTGCATTCTCTTCCGACACACAGAATGAGAAGAGCAGGAAGGAAATGCCAGAAAGTGTCCTCATCCACCTCCCCTATTCCTAATCAAAAAAATAAACCAGGATGTCATTCCCCTAATGCCTTCCAAACTCCGAATGCAAGGGTAGTTTTAAAATCAGGTATGTGGAGTTTCTTAGTCCCCCAGGTCATGGTCGTCCCAAAGGTGCTTTTTTTTTTAATTCATATTTATATGCCACCCTTCTCCGGAGACTCAGGGCGGCTTACAATCTATGGAGCACAACCCAATGCGCTCAGCAATAGCCTTCATTCCATTGTATATGCCTGCTTATTACTAAGCGGCATTTTTACAAAGTCAGCTTATTGCCCCCAACAATCTTGGGTCCTCAATTTACCTACCCCGAGAGGATGGAAGGCTGAGTCAACCTTGAGCCTGGTGGGATTCGAGCCTGCACTAATTGCAGGCAGCTGGAACTAAGTGCTAGGCTATTAACAGCCTGCACCACCAAGGCCCTTTTTCAAGAGGCAACTGGACTTCCTTGTTTTTCTTAGAAGATGTTTCACTTATTATCCAAGAAGCTTCTTCATCTCTGATGGTAGGAGGGAATGGAAGGATTTATATTCCTTGCAGACAGCTGGTCATTTGCGTTCTTATGGAGGGTCCTTGAGGCCACTTGGAGGTTTATGAAGGTTTTGAAACCAGACTAGTAGGTAACGCAATCAGACGGCGTTTACAGATGTGTGTGTTTCTTTCTCTGTTTCTCTTTCTTTTTTTCCTAAGTAGATGACGTTGTCACCGTACATCAAGCCTTTTGTCAAAGGCAAAATACTGCTTTGTTCCAATGCTGTCTTCACTTTCTTACTGACGAATTAATGAGGACGTTTTTCTTTTTTTATCCTCCTCAGCTGCAAGACAGCAGATCACAGGGGAGAAGTTTTAAAAAGAGAGAGAGAGAGAGAAGGAAGCATTGAAAGGAAACAGGTTTTGCAGCTTACGAAGCAAACTCAGAGGAGGAAGAAACAAAAAAGCTGCGATTGTAGCCACAAACCAGGTTTGTAATCTCGGTTCGAAATGCTGGATTAATAAAGGACAGTCAGGTGGAAACAGACTAGGATTCATCAACCACTTGAAGGCTTCCTTAGTTGGCTAGTTAAACAACAACCTTTCTTTCCCCCCTATTTCTGGCAATCAAAACCTGTTTATTTTTCAAATTGCAGGAAAAAAATCATTCATCCTACCTCTCCCAAACAGCTGGAAAAGAAGCTAGAGGCAGGGAGAGATCAGGATGATGGGAAATGGGTTCCCTACCCCCAAGATTTCTTTCTTTTCCCTCCTCTTTTTCTTTCGCTGAATGGGCAGCTGCTTTCTGAAAAGAATTCAGCACCTGGTCCTTTTCTGAATGGGGTGGACTGAAGGAGAATAGGCTTTTTTCCCCCCTCGGATTAAAAAATAAAATAAATAACTGGTAGAATTTGTAGAGAAACTCTGTGTGTGTGTGTGTGTGTGTGTGTGTGAGAGAGAGAGAGGGAGGGGGAGGGAGGGAGGGAGGGAGGGAGGGAGGGAGAAGGCTGAAGTGTCCTGTTCTGGGCTCAGAACTTTTAAAGACACAAATCTGGAAGAGTGACAAAAGAGGGAAATGAGATAAAAGGAAAGCAAGTTACAAGTTGTGAACTTCATGATGAAGAATTTAAAGCATTGGGGGGGGGAGCACTGAGCCAAGGGATAATTTCTTATCTTGCAACCCCTCTACCTTAGAAGGGATCCCTTGTACCACCAAAGAAACCAAAGCAGCATCCTACCAGACCTTGGAAAGCCAGCAGAAATGTGGGAATAAGCTCATTAAACACACCAAGCTCAACAACCGGGCAGCCATGAGCAGTCAATCCCAGACAACCCAATCAAAGATGCCCATCAATCAATCAATCAAATAATCAGGGCAGCACTATTTGCAGTGGTCTATACTGGGCCAAGCTGGATTCAGTAGAGGAGTGTGAAGAACTCTAAGAGAGAATTTCAAAATATGGTAAAGAAAAAACACAGAAGCATTTCAGTCTTATCTGGTAAAAGAGCTGTCAGCCCTGCAGTTAAACAAACCAGGAGAAAGTTCAAATGATTCCAGGAGAGATATTTATGAATAAATGAAGGGTGGAGTTTGTTTATTCTGTACCTCAACCTCCTTTTCTGTTAATTAAACCCAAATGGAACTCTGTGACAAGCTTGCATCACTTCTGGGGTGTTGCTCTTGAGAAAAGCATCCAACTTGGGAAAATGGCCTAATTATACCGAAGTAGGGTTAGGCTAAATGCCTGTAGCAATAAACCAACAAGCAAATTGTGCTATCAGGGTTAAAAAGGAGCTCTTTGTCCTATCTGCATATGACTCTACACAGCTTTTGTGTTGTTCCTCCTAACCCACCCATCCTTTTATTGCTAAGCTAAAAGGTCCTAATACATTCATTTCTCCAGCTACCAAATTATCTTGACTGCCTCTTTAGTAGTTTCGAAAGTTTCTGACGGATGGATCAATTAACTGATTTATTCCGACATCTAATCAACTGTGCCAATCGAGTTTGCCATGGTCACCTTCCAACATTTCTGTGGAGATAAATTTAATTGAAAAAAAACCTGTAGCATCTTCTAGGTCCACCTTTCTTAAAACTGGTATTCTCCAAACCAGGGGTTTAAAGATGCTGAGCTTGCCAGCTGGAAAAGGTTTGAGATCTGAGTGTCACATGATGGAGTGGGCTACCTTTCATTGCTTCAGCTCCTGCCCACCTAGCAGTTCGAAAGCATGCAAATGCGAGTAGATAAATAGGTACCACTTCCATGAGAAAGTAATAGTGCTCTGTGCACCTCAGTGTATAGACATGTTGGCCACATGACCCTGGAAGTGTCTTCAGACAGCACGCTTACTTGGCTAAGAAATGGAGATGAGAACCATGGCCTAGAGTCAAACATAACTGGACAGGAGAAAAACTTTTACCTTTACTTTTGCAATCTTGCCAGCCTCAGTGTTCACAGTGATCAATATCTAAACAGCTCTGATGGATCTCCTTTGCTGGATTCAAACAACTCTCCAATCTTACCTGGGCTAAATCAAATCTTCTCACCTGTTGTAAGAGCTGATAGATTTAATTCCTGCCTGTTCATTTTCATTAATCAAGTGACACTGCACTTCCCCCCCAAAAAACACCCTCTCCTCAATTTCCTTCTATTTCTCATTCCAAACCATCCATCAAGATACATTTTTTCCCTTAAAAGAGACATCAGAAAGATTTAGCAGTTGAGCCACCAACCTTCAAAGGCTTCGGATATCATATTTCTCATCGGCAAATATTGGAAGAACAGAAGACACACGCCATTGCATTTTACTATTCACTTCAGCATGTCATAAATCTGTTCCCAATACGTAAATCAATAATTTGCTGGAGTGGCCTTGTCCCTGTCAGTGAATTACTTAGTTTTCTGGCAACCCAGGAGAGAGAGAAAAGACGCTTAAACCATTTTAGTGCATATATAGAAACCAGGAACTATCGACACTGCAAAGGACAGGCTGCGAAAACTCACATCTGCAACAAAATGTGGAATATGCTTTTTCTCCTGAATTGAATACCTCAATTGTCTTCAGGAAGCATCTGGTTCCTAAAACTTCAGTGCGGGGACTTTCCATTAAGTGGGTAGAATCAATAAATAAAGTCCTGCATGTACGCATATATGGTAGTAACAAAATGTGTTTTTTTCCTTTAACGTATAAATTGTAGTGAAAAACAAAACAAAACAAAACAAAACTAGGACCTACTAGTAAATATTAATTTGTGCAGGAGTTCAAGTATGGAAACCTTTGTTTTGCAAACCTTCCACATTCCTAATTATCTTCTTTGGCTTTGTAGAAATAAATTATACTCCAGTACTAAGGGGCTAGAGGATATGTGCAATCGGCATAATTTTGGAAGCACAGTATGTGCATCAGAATGGTATTCAGCAGGCTCTGACCAGTTCTAGAGAACAGTAGCAGAAATTTTGAGTAGTTTGGAGAACTGACAAATCCCACCTCTGACTGGCCCCGCCCCCATCTCTTCTCTGCCTCCCGAGTCCCAGCTGATTAGCTGGGTCTCCTTTGGTTGCCCTGCACAGAAGAATGGAGCTGGAAATCAGGTTAGTGGGGTGGGGAGGGAACGGGAATTTTGCAGTAACCTTCCCCTGCCATGCCCACTAAGCCACGCCCACCAAGCCAAGCCATGCTCACCAAGCCACGCCCACAGAACCAGTAGTAAGAAATTTGGAATCCCACCACTGATGTGCATGTTGAAAGTACTGCATAAGAACTCCCTAACTTAACCTGTAGAATGTTACTAGCTAGGTTTTCAAAGATGCACTTCTCGGAAACATTCATTTCTACCTCCTCCGAATCCAAAACGCTTCTATAATTTTCACAATCATCCTGAGACTGTGCCTTCCTGGTTGTTCTTAACATCTCCGTTACAAAGCCAAAGAGCCAGCGCTGTCCAAAGAAGTCTCCGTGGTCATGTGGCCAGCAGGACTAAACGCCTTCGGAGGCGCACGGAACCCTGTTCCCTTCCCACCAAAGTGGTCCCTATTTTTCTACTTGCATTTTTACATGCTTTTGAACTGCTAGGTTGGCAGAAGCTGGGACAAAAAACTGGAGCTCACTCCATTATGTGGCGCTAGGGATTCAAACCGCCGACCTGCCAACCTTTCCGATTGACAAGCTCAGTATCTTAGCCACTGAGCCACCACATCCCTCAATCTCTATTTAGGCTGATTCAAAAACCATATTTTTTACCCCAATCTAGCTTTACCTACACAGGTGAAGGGATTCCCTTCTCTCGAGAGTCCTTCTCTGCTGTACACCATCCTAAACTTGGTAGGAAACATCTGCATCCTTTTAGCAGGAAGTCCTTGAGGATAAAAACACGAGCCGCTTGAACAATTGCACAGGGTTGATCAATATCCCTGTTACAAATCAAAAGACAGGCTCCCTCCTCCCCACCAATTTTACTTTGTTTATTGATTTCTTAGATTTATCTCCTATTTTGGCTGTACAGCACATCCTCTTCCCACTTCTCTATCCAACCATCCGGAGACCAGAGTGGTTGGCCTCAAATCATCCATGGCTGGGCATCAGGTTGACCCCGAATCCCTCAAACTTCATCTAATGCTTTTAAATCAAGGCTCTTTGCAAACATACATACATACATACATACATACATACATACAGGTCTTGGTGTATTTGGGTCTTGTCCCATGTAAGATTGAGAATACCTTGGCGACGTTTCGACGAGATCCCCCTTGCCATCTTCAGGCTGGTGTCTTCGGCTTTGTGCTTGTGCCAGCAAAGCCAAAGACACCAGCCTAAAGATGGCGAGGGGGACCTCGTCGAAACATCGCCAAGGTATTCTCAATCTTACACGGGACAAGACCCGAATACACCAAGACCTACATACCTTTACCCATGAAAATCTACAAAAACATATATATATGTTTGATGGACCAATCAAGAAGAAACAACACAGCCAACTCTGGAGTTTAAAAGGGAAAAACAGCCACTATCACACACTTCTCCCAGAAGAACGAAGCTGAAGACACCAGCCTGAAGATGACGGATGAGATTTCGTCGAAACATTGCCAAGGTATTCTCAATCTTACACGGGACAAGACCCAAATACACCAAGACATACATACATACATACATACATACATACATACATACATACATAATACACTATACACTATACACTATATACATATGTTTTCTTAAGTTTTTGCAGGTATTTATATGTATGGTATTCAGCTTTGTTCGGGTATTTTCCCACATCCTTACAGTTGTGCTTTTAAAGTTGTAGCGACGTTTTGGCAGAATCTCATCTGCCATCATCAGGCTTGTGTATTGGGTTCATCTGTGTGTCAGGCTTTCACAGCTGTTTCAGTTTTAAATTTGGTGCTAGCCTCGTGCTGTGTTAAGAATGTTTTTTTCTTCATCCTGATTGGTTGGGAGTCTTGGTCTGTGTTTATTGGTCTTGGTGTTTGCTGTGTTCTGCTTGATTGGTGTTTCTAATATCTTTTGTCTGTTTTGTAGCATTTTTTTGTCTTGATTGGCTGGCAATGTTGTATTTCCTGTATTGGGGTTTTTTAGTGCGGCTTGGCTTCGGGTGAATGGCCGGCTATCATTTATTAGGAAGCTAGGTTTCATCTGGGTGGCTGGTTGGGGTGTGTTTGAGCTGGAGGTATGGGGGGGTGTCTGTTTGTGCCCAGGTGTTTCCTTGGTTTGTGGTGTGGAGATTTTTTTGTTTGTCAGTGCAGGCTTCCAGATAGTTGACAGTCTAGTGGAGTCATCTCTGCTATTCATGCTTTCAGGTCTTTTTTCAATCTCTGTGGCTTCTCTGATAATTCTATAGCTGGGGTTTTCTATAGTGGCTAGGGTTTTGGTGCCATTGAAGTTAATGCTATGACCTGTGGCTTTCATGTGTTGGACTAGTGAGGAAGTGTGTTCCAGCTTTTTTACTGCATTTTTGTGTTATATATGGAGAAGAGAACCCCAGTTTCATCCTCCTTAAAGCTTTCCTTTGAATCTTGTTCTTGATTATTTCTTTTACTTGGTCCCTCTAAAAAAAGCAACCCTTTTGTGTTAGGAGCACAAAAGGTTAATTATGCTGCTGTTGTCAGATCAACAGAGAAGCTGCCAGAAGGGACTGCCACACCCCCAATGTTAGCAGCTGTTGACCCAAATATAACATGGCCAGGCGGAAAAAACCCACACACACAATTGCACCTACTTCTCTAGAAACACACCGCTTGCTCTTGAAATTAGGAAATTACCGGGTTGGACTGGCAGATTGGAATCCTTCCTGGATTCCAGCAGATCCTACCTGTCTTGAGATACCTCCCTCTCCTTCCAAATACGGCCTGTGTGGGAGGTGGATTCAGTGGCTGAAAGCCCAACAGATCGTTTGGATAAGAGTTACTGAGCATTATGGTATTATGTGCAGCCTGCACAAGGGATTAAAAATGTACAAGCACAGATTTGTTTTGGGGAATAGGAAAGAAGTCCCTTCCAGTTTTGAGGCTTCTTCAGAAGGAGCGTTCAACACACCTGGTTCTTATGTTGCAGGAAGCCAAAATGTGGTTTCGTTTGGCTCCTGGTTTAGCTGTTTGTGAAAAGCCAGTCACTGTAGCTAGGTCAGACCACGGAGGCTTCATTAATGGCTGAATGAAACTTGGATTCTCTCCCAATTCTCCTTACGGTTAGTTACAAGATCAGAAAATAGATCTGCCCATGGCAGCCTCGCCGCACTTGGCAAGTCAGCTGGAGTCACTTTTTGCTAACTTTGGCCAGTCCTAAGCTCACGGACAGAGTCTGGTTTGTGGTTTAAGAAAGGATTTTTAGTGCAAATTCCACCACCACCACCCCACACAAAGGGTTTGGTGATGCACATATCTGCAAACCAGTTTACTTATTTCAGAGAGTTCTCATTTGCAGGTAGAAAGCCCATTTTTTAAAATGTAAACTTAAAAGTCTCTGCAGGAAAAGCAGTGTTGTTCAGCAAATCACCCAGGTTGGCAGAAACATTTCTGGAGTTCTTATCATTAATTACACAGACTTCATTGTTTTGCAACCATTAAGTATACTTTTGTAAGCAGCCACAACATGAACTGTGGTTAAACATCTTTTTTTTCCCCTTCCTGTTCCTTTTTCTTTTGTCTGGCACCTAGTCCCAGCATTGGGACTTAAAATGATTTTGTACAGCTCATTAACACCAAGGTCAGGCTTGACACATCTTGCAAAAGCCAACCCAGATGTGATTTGGTTGATTTTTGGCTTAGAACAGTGCATATCACAGTCAAGATGGCTTATTAAACCGTAGGTTTCAGCTTAACTAATTGCATGAGCTCATTCGTAGCTTATTCAAGAAAGCACCGTCAAATAAAGTAGGGCTTAGCCGTGTATGAACCTGGTTGTGCACACCTTATAATTTAAAGCATCTACACCACCAATATCAATCAACAACAACCAACGGCAATCAATAAAAGCTTTGACCCAACCAACGGCAATCAACAAAAACACCACAAAAGAAACTGATGTTCTACTGCCAGTAAAGAGCATTTCTAGAGATTGACAAAACTGCTCTGCCTATTATGCACAGGTTCTTTAACAGCTACCTTAAAAAGAAAAAGTTATTTGCAGAATAATAT
The DNA here is from genome assembly GCA_009733165.1 of Naja naja. Lineage (NCBI taxonomy): Eukaryota > Metazoa > Chordata > Lepidosauria > Squamata > Elapidae > Naja > Naja naja. The sequence goes on from CM019165.1 coordinate 9,770,726, forward strand.
GCAAAAGCAAAAGTACTTGCCTGCCGTTTCAGCTGCTGCCAATTGCAAATGCCTTCAGGTTGCTCTCTAAAAATAGCTCTGGGCATTGGCAACCATTAAACACATCACAGGAGAAAGAGTTAAGGACGTTTTTGTGCAGAGATCGGCTCTTCCTTTCACAGGAAAAGATCAAAGGCTTAGCCCTGAGAAAGTGACAGGACCTGCAAAAGGATACCTTGATCTCCAGAACAATTCAGCGTTCAACCCAAATCCCAGCCCCAAGTTTCCCACCCTTTCCATCTTGCTGGCTTATTTGTTGATCTAGAAAATGTACAGGGCTTCCTTCCTTCACTCACGGTGACTGTCCACGGGAGAGATGTGGACTCAGTGGTGGGTTAGTCTTCAGGTCTTCTCATGGTTGGTCTGATGTGGTCTTGTTTGTTTATAACTCACTCATGGTGACATTACAGAAATAAAGCCCCAAGGGTGGGCTTGTATCCCCAGGCCCATGTCTTCAGGGGCTCTCAAAACAGTATCAAGATGGGGTGTGTGTGTGTGATCTTATTTCCACAGGGAAGGAATCATCACTCAAAAAACCCTTTTTCTTGGTCCCACCAGATGGACCTCCTTAAGGGACCCATAACACCTCCTGCTTCCCTGCTCTGGTGGGACAGGCGGACACAAATAGGAAAAGACTGTCCTTCAAGTAAGGTGGCCGCCGGCCGGCCGGTACATCTTCAACTCATGTGGCGAGTTGAAGCCCACAGACCTGCAACTTGTCAAAATCAGCACTCGGTAGTACAGGAAATCCTCAACTTACAACAGTTCATTTAGTGACCGTTCGGAGTTACAACAGCACTGAAAAAAGTGACTTATAAGCGTTTTGCGCACACACGACTGTGGCAGCATCCCCATGGTCACGTGATCAAAATTCAGACACTTCGCAACTGACTCATAGTTATGACGGTTGCAATGTCCCAGAGCCATGTGATCCCTTTTAGCAACCTTCTGACAAGCAAAATCAGTGGGGAAGCCAGATTCACTTAACAAGTGCAGTGATTCACATAACAACCAGAAGGGAAGGGAAGGGAAGGGAAGGGAAGGGAAGGGAAGGGAAGGGAAGGAAGAGTTGGAAGGAACCTTGGAGGTCTTCTAGTCCAACCCCCTGCTTAGGCATGAAACCCTATACCACTTCAGACAAAGGGTTCTCCAGTCTCTTCTTAAAAACTTCCAGGGTTGGAGCATTCACAACTTCTGGAGGCAAGTTGTTCCAACGATTAATTGTTCTGTCAGGAAATTTCTTCACTGTGGCCAGACAAGTTGTAAAATGGCACAAAGCTCACTTCACAAATGTCTCACTTAGCAACAGAAATTTTGGGCTCAATCATGCTCACATGTTGAGGACTATCTGTATGTTTCATCAGCAACTGGGCTTCTACCAGCTTGGGACTCCCATCTGCTATTGCATTCCTGGGCAGCTGGCCTTTTACAGGAGTCAATTATTCTAGGCTTGTTCTAAGCCAGCACTAAGTCAGGAGTGTTAAATAACACCCTTCCAATTAAGAGTAAAACTAGCAGGCTACTCACTGAGTTGTTAAGAAAGAAGCAACCCAAAGCTTCCCTGAGTTTATTCCTCCCACCCCCACCCCCACCCAAAATGAATCTTGATCAAAAGCAATTAGTTAAACGCCAGGAGCAATTTGACGATAAATAAATATTCTTTTATTAGACATGCTGAAGCGTAATTGAAAAACACAAATTCCTGAACCGTTTATAGTCATGTATTTGAACTTGTGCTCCAGTTTTATTGGGGGGGAGGGAAGAGGAGGGACAGAAGGGGCCCCTTCTGTCTTTCGTCAATAATCACATAATTATACAATCCCTAAAATACATACTATTGGCAAGGTTTCAGATATTAATCGTTGTAGGTGACAGGGTTCTTTTTTTGCCACCAAGCTGTAAGAGAGATGTCCATTTTATTTCTATATTTAGCCCTTCAAATTCGTCGGTATAGAAACTCCCCAAATTTCCAAAGAACTGTTTTAACAGCCTGGCAAGGTCAAAGCAACAATCCAACACGAAATGCAGCAGCCATCTTCGTGAGACCCAAAGTTGTTTTTTCTTTAATTATTATTTTTATTTTAATGGATCGTCTCGGAGCTCTGCAATCCCAACCGTTTTTAATGGATTTCACATCCTTTATTTAATTTTACAAATCTTGACAGAAATGCCAGGAAACTTGCAATGCTATAATTATATTTCTTCCAATGGTTGTAAGTTATTAACAAGGCTGTCAAAACACCATAATTATTTTATACCAAGTTTGACTGATTCCATAAGCTGCCTCTTTTTAACTCTACAACATCCATCCTTTCTAGCTTCCTCCTTCAATTAATAGTGGCTGTGGGCCACGTAAGAGACCCCGGCTATTTAAAGGAAACAATGCCTCCTTATTTGAAAATAACATTGAAACTGTATCTTACAATCCAGGGAACGAGATCAGATTAACTGCTAATCTATTAGAGTTGGAAGGGACCTTGTAGGTCATCTAGTCCAACCCCTACACCATTTCTGACTGATGGCAGTCCAGTCTCTTCTTGAAAGCCTCCAGGGATGAAGCTCCCACAACTTCCGAAGGCAACTTATGTTCCATCGGTTGATTGAATCATATTAGTGATTAGGTCACGTTAGTCACTGCAGGTAGTCCTCGACTTATGACCATAGTCGAGCCCAAATTTCTGTTGTTAAGGGAGACATTTGTTAAGTGAGTTTTGCCCCATTTTACAACCTTTCTTGCTGCAGTCGTTAAATGAATCGTTGAAGTTAAGTCAGTAACACGGTTAAGTGAACTTGGCTTCCCCATTGACTATGCTCAGCAGAAGGTCGCCAAAGGTGATCACACGACCCCCTGGAACACTGCAACCGTCGTAAAAATGAGTCAGTTGCCAACTGTGCCATGTGACCGTGGGGATGCTGCAATGGCCGTGAGTGTGAAGAACAGTCACGAGTCCCTTTTTTTCAGTGCTGTTATAATTCTGAATGGTCACTAAATGAACTATTGTTAAGTTGAAGACTGCCTGTACTTTGCAACGTTCAAAAACCAAAGGATCCAGTTTTAGCTCCCTACTAAATGAAGCTGCAAGGATAAAATAAATGCTCAAACAACAACAACTGGGTAATAAGTATTTTTGCCCTTAAACTGTCCAACATATGAATGCAATAAGAAGCAATGGGTCTGTTTTGTGTTAAAATGACAAGAATCAAGACAACAAAGCGATTGTGAACAATGCTCGTTCTAGGAACCAGGGTGGGAGTGAGATTATCCGATAGAAATGAACCCAGATCTCTCAAAATTCAATAATTGGTGAGTGTTAATACACACTGGAAACAGGGAACTATCGATTAGGGGGAAAACCATGAATAACAATCAAGTAAAATAGAAGAGAATATTTGTAGTTCGGGGATGAACTTTGGGGGTCCTTAGCGCACTCTGAGCTGGGTTGCTTTCTTGCAGACGTTTCATTACCAAACTAGGTAACATCATCAGTGCATGACGTTGCTGATGATTTTAGCTAGTTGGATAATGAACCGTCTGCAAGAAAGCAACCACATTCAGGGAGGATCAAGAACAGTTCAACTATGTCCTCCAATCCTTGTGTTTTTTGCAACAGCTTCCTTGATGGCATATTCTTGAAAACTACATTAAAAACCCTGCAGGCTTTTTTCACAGGCTTTTTAGCTGGGCCTAATACGACTGCCCCACTGCAAACTCACCTCTCTGTGTGAAATATCACTCCATAAAATTCACATGTTGTAGGATAAAAATTTCAGCAATTTATTTATTTATTTTTAAGTTGAAGGTGAGCAGATGTCAGTCTCCTTATTCCAACACCATCTAACCTCCTTACCATTCCTGGCTGTCTTTCTTAAACGAGGCAAGGTTTTTTTTTAGTGGGAGACATTAACCCAATTATCTCTCCAGGAAGGTTCATCAAGTTTTCAACTGTCAAATCTGACAAAACAACAAGAGCCCAGCAGAAACATCTGTTTGCTTGCAGGGCAGGGCACGTTGGGAGGCACAACTGTGGAGTCCCTGCAGTTTATGCGCTTTAAGAACCACAGAATTGGCCTCAGAAGCACAGTTACCCTCAAGGACATGGCTATCTTTTTTTTAAAAAAAGGACCAGATCAATTTGCAGAAAATAAGACCTTAGCTGCTAAGCACAACTTCTCTGGGCTGCCTCTGAAATCAGAGACTGCTGGAAACAAGAGCCAGATAAAAAAATTCTTCCTTTGCATTCTCTCCTTAAACACTTCCTGAATAAAGCTATTTGCCTGTCATTGAAAACAGGATGTTCAGTTGAAAGGGCTTTTTAACCCTTATCCAGAAAGAGAGAGCCCTAAAATACACTTGAGCCTCCATGCTATTAATGCTGGAGAATCAGGCATAAGTGGAAAACCTTTGTTAAGGTTGAAGGTGAAGTCAGGGTCTTGAAATATGGCAGTTTTGGTCACCATTAAAAAAAAGAGGTCAAGATTCTGGAAAGAGTGCAGAGAAGAAGGACAAAGATGATTAGGGGGCTGGAGCCTAAACATGTGAAGAATGGTTGCAGGAATTGGGTATGTCGAGTCTAGTGAAAAGAAGGATTAGGGGTGACAGGATAGCAGTGTTCCAATATTTGAGGCGTTGCCACAAAGAAGAGGGAGTCAAGCTATTCTCCAAAGCACCAGAGGGCAGAACGACTAACAACAAATGGAAAGTAATCAAGCAGAGAAGCAACCTAGAACTAAGGAGAAATTTACTGACAGTGAGAACAATTAGCCAGTGGAACAACTTGCCTCCAGAAGTTGTGGGTGCTCCAAAACTGGAGGTTTTTAAGATGAGATTGGACAGCCATTTGTCTGAAATGGCATGGGCTTTCCTGCTTGAGCAGGGAGCTGGATTAGAAGACCACCAAGGTCCCTTCCAACTCTGTTATGGCCCCATTAGGTTAGGTGCCAATAGCAAAGTTCCTACTGAGATTCCAAGACCTCATCCTGAGTTTAGAGGGCAAGAGATGATCTTTAGAACATGACTGAAGAAATAGCAAAGCGGAACCCTGCTCCTTTTGCCTTTCAGTCCCAATGCTCCACCATTCCCGGACCACACAAAACGCAGGCGACCACCTAGGACCTTGGATCACCCTTCTCCAACTCAAAACACTCTTTAGATGATTCAGCCAGGAGCATCCAGATTTCCCAGTCATGTATCCAACACATCTGAAGGACACAAGCCTGGAAAAGACGGCCTTGAACTCTTCAAGCGTAAACATCCTGAAACCATCAAGCGATAAAGGGTTTTGCAAAACTTTGCAACTCAGAAGTCAGCCAGCTTTTCATTTTAAGCTACATTTCCGTCAGGATCAAATGATGCTGCCGCGCTGCTGGCTTTGCCAGTTCTTTCAAGCAAACCAGCCAAGCAAAGAAACATGTCCAACTGCACTTCAGAGCAGCAGCTGACTCAGCTTGGGTGAGTCTATTTCAAGATCTGCAAGAAATGCAATACTTGTGGATCAAGCTGGCAACCTCCCTGCCCACTGAGAAGGACAAGGGGCAGTAATGGAGGAAACAACACAGTGCAGTGGTAATGGGGGATTTTAGCTACCCTGACGTCAAGTGGTAGGCAAACTCTGCATCAAGTGGGAGATTGGACAGGTTTCTGACCAACTTCGCTGACAACTTTGTCATGCAAAAGGTAGGGGAGGGACCTAGAGGGACAGCTATACTGAACCTAATTCTTCCTAACAGAGAAGTGGTGATAGAAAGGGTTAAAGTTGCTGGAAACTTGGGGGGGGGAGAGAGACCGTGCCATATTGGAATTCCACATAATGCAGACACAAGCAATAGAACATAATCAAACTAGTGTCTTAGGCTTTGAAAGAGCTGATTTCAACAAAGTTAGAGAAAAATCCTTGGGGAGGATTTCCGTGGATGACAATCTTAAAGGGGAAAACAGCTGAAGCAGGTTGGGAAACTCTGAAAAATATGATTTAAAAAGCCCAATCCACCACAATACCACATATTCTTAACTTGTACAATCTCTAGAAAAGAAGCACCTTATCTTACAGGGCTTCTTAACACTTCATTATAATTTTAAAATCACTCCTGTCCATTGGCGTGTCTTCATGCATTAAAATCCGCTGAGGAAGGAAGAAGAGGAAGGGGGAAGAGGGAGGAAGAGGAAGAGGAGGAGGAGGAGGGGGTAGATCTGATCTATTTTCCCAATCAAAACAGCTGGCCCTGAACCCTATTTACCAACAAGTCTGGTCTAAACGGATTTGCCTTTAGCTTGCCTCAAAGGTGTTTTTTCAACAGGCAACTGGACTTCGTTTTCCCTTGAAGATGTTTTGCTTCTCATCCAAGAAGCTTCTTCAGTTCTGACTGTTTTGTGAAGGATGGAAGGATTTATATTCCTTGCACTCATCTGGTCATTAGCATTCTTTCTGAGAATCACTGAGGCCACTTGGAGGTTTATCTGTGTCCTCAGGGTCACCTGGATGGTGAAAATGGGTTGGAGCCTTCTTGGAACTGCTGAAAGTTCCTTTACCTTGTTTTTGATCACTGGAATTTTAAAATAAATTGGAGTGGTTAAACTATGGTTGGGGTCCAATTATTAAGACTAACAGTTCATCTAGGAGTACTATCTAGGTTGGGAAGGAAGAACTTTCCAAGGTTTCATTCAAGGAGGCTTCTTCAAAAGAGATAACACAGGACAGAGCCTGAAAACAGTACTGATCACCTTCCATAACCCTGATAATCTGTGGGTGATCAGAGGAGAAAACACAAAAACAAAAGGAAAGAAAAACACAGCAATAAAACCCAGTCCCAAAAGCAAAAAGATTCCATTCTGGTGAGGCGTTGCATGACAATGTCTGACGGCTCAAAGAAAAATGTTTTTCATCCTCGCCGTTTTCCAAGCCTTGGAGATGAAGTGGTGTTTTGCTTTTATTCTTTAAGGAGTGAAAATACATTTCACGCTAATGGATTGTCTGCCACAAGATGTGGTTGCCTTTGACTAGATTACATGGCTTTCAAGGAAGCGGTGAGGGCAGGCAAATCTATATTAATGAAGATCCGTTATGAAACAGTTTGAAAATTCAGATTTGTTGGGGAGAGGGTGAAAAAGGGGTTTTTGGGGGGACCCTAATGTAACCGTCTCAAGAGTTTCTCAACCTTAGCAATTCTAAGATGCATGGACTTCAACTAACCATGGTGAAGGAGGTTGTGAAATTGGATGTGACTCATTTAATAACCACTTTGCCTAGCAATAGAAAATTGGGTCCTAATTTTGGTCATAAGTCAAGGACTACCTGTAATTCAGAACCAGTTGAAGAAATTTCACTGGTTCCCTCTGCAAGTTTACATTTCTCCTTTTTTGTAATCCCCAATGCTACTTTTAGTGTTTGTTTTGCTGCCTTCAAACTCCTGGCAACCGTGTGGACATGCCTACACAGTTTCCTTGGCAAGATTTTTCAGAAGCAGTTTGAAATTTCTCAGCCTTCTTCCTGGGGCCAAGAGAGAAGGACAGGCCCAAAGTCACTCAAGCAACTTCGGTGCCTAAGGCAGGACTAAAATTCCTAGACTCCTGGTTTCCAGAGCTGGTGCCTGTAACCTTTACACCAAACTGCCTCTCTTGGAACATCATTGCAGGAGCGCCTCCTACCAGCATCAAGGTCCAATCGCCCGGTACGCTCCCACAGGCAGGCCCTCCTGGGGGTGCCATCGGCCAGACAGTGTCGGTTGGCGGTCCCCCGGGGGAGGGCCTTCTCTGTGGGGGCGCCCACCCTTTGGAACCAGCTACCCCTGGAGCTGCGTTTGGCCCCGGACTTGCGCTCCTTCCGCCGTGATCTCAAGACTTGGCTGTTTGCACAGGCCAGTCTGGATTGAGCAGGGTTGGGGATTTTAATTTGATTTTATTATATTTGGATTAGAGTAAATTTGATAAATTTTGTATTTATTTGTATATATATTTCAGTGTAAGCTGCCCCGAGTCCCCCCGGAGATGGGGCGCATATAAATCCAATAAATAATCATCATCATCATCATCATCATCACTTCTGGGTAAACCAGAACATCTGTAAACTTCTCTTCCCGCAAGACAGAAACCAATTGCAGCTCCATGCTCTCAGGTCTTTTAAAATGCTTAAGCTGCTAAATTTTAATATGTGATTTGCCATTAAGGTTAATCAGCAGTGAGGCTAAGGAAGCTGCCCGTACTGCGTTAGCAAAGACAACTGTTCAATTATTTCTGAATAGAAAACTCGGACCAAATGCAGAATTTACTCACAAGAGCAACTGCCTGGCGGTTCCTGCCAACTTGATAACCTCTTGAGGAGTGTTTCCCCCCCCGCAAAACGTTCTTCCTGTACAGTTCTTTAGAAACAGGATTTGTTCAATTTCTCAGCCTTCTCTCCCCCTTTTTTTTTCAAGGGGAAACTCCAGCAAAATCGTCCTTTGCAAATACTCAGAGCCCTATGAACTCCAACAAATTCTAAGTTAATCCCTTTTTCTGGGTAGATAATTACTTCCATAATGTGAATAGATGATTGATGTAAGCCTGGTTCAGATCTTGCCCTTTGTTTCTCTTAAAAAGAAAAGCAAGAAGAAAAAGCAATGAACATGAGAAGACAGCTTTTAAATTTGAACTTGTGAAATGGAGACGCCGATTGATTGCGGCCGAGTTCACAATCATGCAAAGTCACAGACAACTGTTTACAACTCTCTGGTGAATTTATACAGCTGTCCAGACAGTGTCCTTCAAAACACAACCTTAGCATGTTTGATATGGCACTGGAGGACTTATGACTGAGGGCCAGGCTTCCCTTCCACATCTGTGTAGTTTCCTCAATCGTAAGGGAATTGCTAAATAACTAATCAACTACACGCTTGCTTGCCAAATGCAGAGCTCCAGACCTTTCTGAAGGCCCAATTCTGCCTGGATCAATGCTAAGCAAAAAGGCCTCACCACAAGAACCATGTTCTTGCAACAACACAAAGCTACCAGGGTAAGTTTTACAGGAAGAGGGAAATCCCCGAGCAAACGAGATAAGTAAAATACAACTTCCCAATTTCATCACCACAACGTTTCCTTTTAAATGCAGAGAGATGGCAGTTCGGAAATTCTGCAGGGAAAAAAAAGTCCCATAGACTAGCTTCCCCCCACCCCCAGCCCAATATTTCTTCATGCCTGGTTCTTACAGAACCAAGTTTTTCACTTATGTTTACTTTATTTATGCAGTGGATACGTTGCAACAAAATGAGAACAGAAAGACCTCAGGCACAACACTTTCACTTGTCCAGCTAGTCTGTAGATTTCATAGAAAATAACAGCATAGGCTTAAAACCATCAAGAAACCACATCCAGCCATAACGTTCATTTTTTCCAACAAAATTAACTGTGAAGGAAAGTTCTCACACATCAGAATAACACAAGACCTGCTTTTTATTTTCAAAGACCCCGCAGTCATTCTTACTAAGTGAACATAATTTATAGCTAACACCCCTTGCTTTGCTTGGAAAGGTGCACACTGTCCAGAAAGAAGTTATTTGGATGGTGGAAGATCCAGGATGATCTCAAGAAGGTAAGCAGGATCAGATCTAGTTTAGCAAGTTTAAAGGCTGCATTGGGAAGATAAACATCTCAAGAAAATGGAGGAAACCCAGCCAACTCTGTACTCTTAGCCCCAGAAGTACACAGATGCTGGCATAAATTCATCAACTTAAAGTTCTGACTTGAAGGAGATTCATCTTAACCTGAGATGGTCACAAGTATTCCACCAGGAGAGAAGAACTTAAGGAGGCAAGCTTACTCCTTGCTCTCTAATTTTTCAGAGATTTTAACATAGAGAACATAGCTCACCTTATCGCCATCCTCAGGAGACTACTCATGACATGCTTTCAATGCTCCAAATGTTCTCCAGCTCCCATCTATGGCTTCTCTTTAACCAACAGAAGCCTCAGCTCCTGAACTAAGCCATATTTGGCTGAATACACCACAACTGACTGGAACTACATCAAAGAAGAAACCATTTTTACCACTCACAATGCCTGGTTTAACACAAAGCACCCAGCTAAATAGCAAGTCAACCAGGCTAGAGTTACATAAGATGAATGGACTCTACCAAAAAGATGAAAAGATACTACTTAAATCGAGATATGTTATATTTCTGGCTACATCAATGCTTCCCTTCCAATAGTGGTTTGGGTGAGAAGTTGCTGGTTACTTTTTACCAGTCTACCATTGAGAGCATTTTGGCATACTGTGTAACGGTGTGATATGCTGGATGCTCTGCAGTGGATAAGAAGATGCTCCAGAGAGTTATAAACACAGCACAAAAAATCATCAGTTGCTCTCTTTTTTCTCTGGAAGAGATTACGAAGATCAGACTCCACTCTAGAACACTAAAAATCTCCACAGACCGTTCTCATCCTGGACGTTCATATTTTGAACTGTTACCATCAGGGAGGCATTATAGGTGTCTTAAAATGAGGACTAATAGATTGAGAAACAGTTTCTTTTCCAAGGCAGTAATTGTCTTGAATCAAACAGTGCATTTGTGATCTAGTTCTATTATTATTATTATTTTTAATTTTTAAAACTCTGTAGTGTGACTGTGATGTGGTGTTTGGGACAATGTGCTGGAGTAGCTTTCAAATTTCATTGTATTCGTGGAATGCAATGACAATAAAGGTATTCTATTCTATAGGACACAACATGTGGAAAAACGTCGAGTTCAGAGTACAGATAGTTCTCAACTTACAACCGTTTGTTTAGTGACTGGCTCAAAGTTACAACAGCACTGAAAAAGGTGACTGTTTTTCCGCACTGAACGACGTTTGCAGCGTCTCCATGGTGACGTGATCGAAATTTGATACTTAGCAACTGGTTCATATTTATGACCGTTGCAGTGTTCCAAGATCACATGATTCCCTTTTATGACCTTCTTGACAAGCAAAGTCCATGGGGAAGCCAGATTCACTTAACAACCATGTTACTAACGTAGCAACTGCAGTGATTCACTTAACAACCGTGGCAAGAAATGTTGTAAAATAGGGGAAAACTCACTTAAAAATGGTTTCACTTAGCAATAGAAATTTTGGGCTCAGTTGTGGTCGTAAGTCGAGGGATACATAGTTAACCAAGTAGGATGTATTAGCAAAGCAAAGGTTTTTTTAAAAAAAACTGCAAGGACATGGCATTAAACTAGGAAAACCTGCACTGCAAAACACAGAATGCGTTAAAAAGAAACCCCTGGATTTCTCTCTAGTGGTCTACAACACAACTAGATCTCAATCAACAAGATTGAGCTAGCTATAAAGAAGAAGAAAGAAGGTCTATATTTTACATAACGTGAGTTGAGCACATGGTAGTTTGAGAGATTCTGGCCCTGGTAATCCCCTTCACCTCTGGCTCATATTAGAAGCTCCTCTGGCATTTCCCCACAAACAAGAGGAACCGCCACACACCTTGATATGAAGAAGGAAAGAACCTCATGTCAGCCTTTGTCTCGGAATTCCCACCCTGTTTTGGTCCCAAATGTGTGAAAAGAACACACCCACCCGAATACACAACTTGCGCCAACACAACTGCCTTCTGGAGGGGCAACCCACACCTCTGGCCCAAATGGATCCTGTGTTGGCTGTTCATTGCAATGAGTCAACTACAACCCAAGAAAGCAAAAGTTCTCCTTCGCATATTAATGAAAGTAGGGCTCTAGGCAGCTGCTGCCATCCCATAAGCAGGACGATTCTTTTAAAGATCCTGCGGGACACGTGGCCTAGTTCCTGATCAGAAGTCGCTTCTGCACGGATCCCAATTCTCTAAGCGGCGGGTCATGTGCGTAGCCACCAAAATAGCTCCACCACCCCTCAAGACAATCTAAGAAATGAACGATCGAGAGAACTGGGTATGTCTAGTCTAAAAAAGAGAAGGGACTAGGAGCGACATCCAATATTTTCCACTCTTCCAATATCTGAGGGGCTGCCACGAAGAAAGGGGCGGGGTTTCAACCTGTTTTCCAAAGCACCTGAAAGGCAGGACAAGAAGTAATGGGTGGAAGATCATCAAACGAGAAATCCCATCTAGAACTAAAAGATTTCCTGACAGGGAGAACAATCCATCAGTGGAACCTCCAGAAGTCATGGCTGCTCCATCACTTGAGGCTTTTAAGAAGAAATTTGTCCAGAATGGCATAAGGTCTCTTGCCATGGGCAAGGAGTTGGACTAAAAGACCTCAAAAGTCCCTAATATTCTATGTTCTAAATTTAAGGATCACAATACGCAGCTCTATCATGTTATTGCCATTCCTCAAAACCCGTTTTCTCCTGTCGTCCAATGCCAGGGCTGGCCCCCACCTGGCTCACCCTGCACCATTAGTCAGAGTTTAATCATGGTTACATTTTATCCCAAGCATCTTCATGCAATGAAACCCTTTAAAATAATCCTTCAAGGTGGCCCCATTCTAGGTTAAGGCTGTAGAGCGTAAGGGCTAAACCAGAAGTACTGATCGTTCTGTTTAGCTAAATCCCTTCTACAAAACACTTTTTAAAGTTCTGCTACTTGGCAAATAATTTTTCCCCCAAACTTGACATCCCAATCTTTCAAATGGGTGGCAAATGCCACCCTCAGTTTCAAAGCCAGTTCTATACTTGGGCAATAGAAAACTATGATGGATAGCAGACTCTGTCTCCCCTTTGCTGTCTGCTCCCCAAATGCCCATATTTTGTTACCATACTGATACATTCTCACTGTTTTCTTTTCCATTGTTTATTTTACTTCTGTTTATTTGACACTCTTTTCGCTTCTTTGTTTTCTTACTGTTGCAAGCTGCCTGAAGTAGCCCTACTAACAAATAAAATAATAAATAAAAAATACAGGAATGGTCTACTGTCTTGCCTGAAGAAGCTGCGATGAAAAGGATTGCTTTAATACAGGTGGCAAAATTACAGCCTTTTTTTGTTCTGCAAAAATGACATTTGGTGGAGTATATGGCTAAAGTTAAAATTCCATATAATAATTTCCACAAGCCAGTTCAACAAATCCACAAGTGATATAAGCCCAGAAGAGTCTCTCTCTCTTTTTTTTTTTTAATGATCCTTCACCTCCTTTCTGAACTGGTTGATCAAGGTTCAAATCATCTGAGAGACTGATAAGATCCTATTCATCCTTCTCTTTTATTGTTCAAACACTCCCAAGTATCACTTCCAGGATCTGTTGGAAAGATAGATAAACCTACCTATTCATTTCAGTTCCTTATTTATTTGCTCACTTACCAGTCCTAATTTTGTTGTGCCTGGTTCCTGGTCAGTTTCAAGAATGTTGAAACAAACTTTTAAGAAAGAAAATCTTACTTTAGAGAGAAAGAGATTGTCAAGTAATTCCATGTATAGGGAAACACATGGCACACCAGCAAAGATAAATCTGCACATATTTCGTGAGCACTTTTCTCTTGATTGTGAACAAAGCTCCACACAATGGGTGAACCTAGCCATCAGGTTTACACTCTGTGGGAATCATCTTAAGAAGGCCAAATTATACACAGAAGTGTAAGCTAATTTAGAAAGAAAACACAACACACTATTCCAGACACTGGAGCTTTTTAAATCCCCTAGATAAACAATAGAAGTGATTCATGATATAAATATACACCAAGCCAGCAACTCAAATTCAATTTATTACTGAAGGGTAAAAGCACATGAAACCTTTAAGTATTCTTCACAACAGAGAGATCCTCACATTGTATGTATTCTCCATTTTCACAATAATGCAGTTTTAGAGAGAACGAAGCTGGGTACTGTCTGCCAATTTGCATCTTGTTTATTGGTGATCAATTGAACAAACCCCCTGATTTCCCACTAAAAAATTTGTGCAATTCTTTCAAACCATCCAGCTTTGTCAAAGATAGGATGCTCTAAGGACCACCCCTGACTGCAGAAGACACCAAAGCAGCTTTTATAGCTTGCACCCAACCATGATAGATCAGACAGCAGAAATGTTATGAATTCTCCAACAACTGTTCTAGAGGCCCATCAGTTTGATTAGCAATTAATTTGAGTGACTGACAGATAGATAGCAATCATCTTGCAGGAAAATACCAGGGAAAGTAAAGACTGTGAGAAGAAGTAGTACAATGACAAACAAGAATCATCAGGAAATTTTTCTTGCATCTGCTACCACCACAATTGAGACAAGAAATATATCATATCAATCTTCTAGTTAAGACCAAATCAGAACAGTATTATGAAAAATACTTTTAGGCTTCAAATGCATGCAACTTCACAGCATGGAAGCAGCATCTTTCTCCAAACACCCATTGATTGCAGATTTCAAAAACAATATGGTAGTTTTGTTTTTAATCCGTGCAAATGAAAGATTCCAGAGCAACAACTGTTCCTTGGGCAAGTGGACAGTTCTGAATTTTGCTTACAGCCAGAAAAAGTTTGACAAACTACAAAACGAAATTCAGAGGTGAACCCCTACAACTTCAAAGTTGAATCTTCCAGGGAAAAACCACAAGGAAAAACAAATAACATTCATAGTATATTCTAGACAGACAAATTGGCCAACTTTAGAACAATCCTTTATTTGGGCAAGTATCAATGTTCCTCCATATCTTTGAAGGATCTCGGCCCCTGCATGCAATGATCACCAGACTGTAAGGTAGCTCATTCTGGTTCAGCTTTATTGAAAAGAACAACAATCCAGAATAGAAACATTACCCAAACATTTTCGTTTCTTAATGGAAGGGAACCAAACCAGCCCATCGAAAATGACTAAGATATATAGCAGGATAAAAACAGTTACCAGAAATTCTTACCCATTCAGACTTTCCCATCACATCATGAATAAAAACTGAACAGAAAAACAAAAAAAAAACCAACAAAAAAAAAACACAAGCCACACACACAAAATCCCCTCTTTTGTCCAAACTCTCTAAAAATATTGTTGATTGTTTCACTTAACTTTTATGCGCAGAAGAACAAGCCAATACCAAATACAATACAACAATACCAAGCAAAGCAATTCCCTCCAATTCTTCTTCATTTCTCTTCTTTCTTAAAAACCAAAAGCACATTCAGGTCAACCCAGAAAATCTCTCCAGCCTGATTCAACAGCTGCTTCTCCCAACAACCAAAGAATTAGCCTGGTTGGGGCAATGACACCCCTGGCACCAAAACTCTTGCACTAGCAACACCATTCAACCCACTTTTAAACCTGCTTTTAAAATGGTGGTGCATTTTCGGCAGGACTGGCGTTTAAAGGAAGTTTTGCATTCATCTCCCTGCACTCCAAGCAGGTTTGCAAACCCACTAAAAAGCTAAACCAACACACAGCTTGCTTCAGCGACCCCTCACTGTTCCCCAGCTGAAATGGAGAGCAAGGGTCAACCAGAAGGCCTGGCCTACTACATCAGCTCGGAAGAGCACACAAGTTACACCCAAGACAGTTGCCAGATGTTTAGCATGCTTTGGATCACAGATGGAGACCGCCAAAGACCAAAGCCTGAAGGTCCACCTTTAATTCATCCAGATGTTGATATCAAGCCTCTCAAAAGTCCAATGAGATTGACCAGCAC
Source organism: Naja naja (assembly GCA_009733165.1). Taxonomy (NCBI): domain Eukaryota; kingdom Metazoa; phylum Chordata; class Lepidosauria; order Squamata; family Elapidae; genus Naja; species Naja naja. The sequence continues at coordinate 9,786,319 of CM019165.1, forward strand.
AAGCAAAGTGGTCCCACAGATGGAGACCAACACAGATTAGTTCCCAGGTCCCAACTCCCTCAGAATGAGATGACCAGCACAAGCAAAGCAGTACCACAGAGGGAGATCAATGAAGACCAGATCCCAGGCCTGGAGGTCCACTTTCAATTCCTCCAGCTGCTGGTCCCAAAGCCCTCAAAAGTTCAACCAGACTGACCAGCACAAGCAAAGCAGTCCAGTCGATGACCAAAACTCTTCCTCCCGTGTTCCTTCTCCTCCTCCCCCCAAACAGGACTGCCACCACCCCATCCAGGGGAGAGACCAACATCTTACCTCCAAGGCTTCCATGGTGGTGAAGCTGGCGATGGCAAATCCATCAATTAAATCCTCTTCCTGGGAACTGGATTCCCGCCTCCGCCGCCTCGGAGGTCTGGCATTTCTGCCTGCGGAAGCCTGGCTCTTGGGAAGCAGACCACTCTGGCTCGTATTCTCCTTGCCAGGACTGGTTTCCCTTTCGGAGGTCGAGGAGGGGCTTTGGTGAAGTCTATCCCTGCCGTTGGGGTCTCTGCGCCTCACCCGATCCCTTTGGGACCGGGATTTCCTGCTTTGTCTGATCTTGCCATCCATTTCCAAAGCCAGTTAAAAACCCACAATTCGTCTTTATTGGGATTTTTTTGTACGATCCAACAGCCTCTTTTTCTGGCTCAGAGCTGCTCCTTTCTTCTGGCTCATGAAATCCGAAGGAACCAAAGTGGGAGGGGGCAGCCAAAGGCGGAGGGGGACGAGAAAGCTAATCCAGCAGCCCTGGAGGAGAGAACCAGGGGTGATCCAAGCTAAGGCAGGAGAAAGCCACCAAGGGGGCAATCCACATCCAGACGCAGGCAAAAACCCAAAGATAAATCCACAGTGACCTTGACAAACGGCGCCCCACTCGGGGGGAGGTTAGAAAAAGAGGAAAAAGACCAGCCAGGGGAGAAAATCCAGGGGGGCGGAAGATGGGGAAAAGACACCAGCCCCGCTGCGACGAATCTCAAGTTCGGGTCTGGAGAAAGAGAGGAAAAATTGGAGGCGTCCGGGTGGGAGGGCAGGCAGGCAGAGCCAAGCTTCGCCCCCGTCCCCAAATCCAAACCAGAGCTCCTCGGAGGCACAAAAGCCGGGGCAGATCACCCCTCCCCGCTGGGCCAAAGACCCCCAAAAATCAATCAATCCACCGCAGATCCAGCAGGGCGAATCCAGACGAGAAGCAGCGGCGGCGGAGGAGTAGGAGAGGGGCGGCGGGGCTGCACTAAACCGAAGCCCCCCCTCTTCTTTTTTTCTCCCCTTCCTCTCTCTGTCTCTCTGTACCCCTCGTTCCTCGCCCCGCCCCGGGTTCGAATCCGGGGGGAGACCCGTGCAGGCGAGGGCGCCAAAGAGGGGCGCCGGCCGTTCCGCCGAGGCTGGAGCTGCAACTTTGTTGCGAGGCCAAGCGCGCGTCGGGAAGGAAGGAAAGGAGGGAGAAAGGAAAGAAAGGCGGAAGGAAAGGAGGGAAGGAGAGAAGAGAGGCGGAAGGAAAGCAGGAACGAAGGGGAGAGGAAAGGGGACGGGCGGAAAGGAGGGAGGAAGGGCAGAAGGAAAGCAGGAAGGAAGAAAGGGGAAGGAAAGGAGGAAAGAAAGGCGGAAGGAGAGGAGGAACGAAGGTAAAGGAGAGAGAAAAGGGGAAGGACTGAAAGGAGGGAGGAAGGGCAAGAAGGAAAGGAGGAAGGAAAGGCGGAAGGAAAGCAGGAACGAAGGCAAAGAGGAAAGGAAAGGGAAGGAGAAGGAAGGAAGGGCAAGAAGAAAAGGAAGAATGAAGGAAAGGAGGAGAGGAAAGGAAGGAAGGAAAGGCAGAAGGGAAGGGAAGGAAGGAAGGATCGGACTGGCCTCTGCCTAGCAGCAAGCCAAGCAGCAGCAGCAGAAGGCAGAGCCTTCCTCCTCCTCCTCTTCCTCAGGGGGCTGCGGGCGAGCGGCTGGGCCCGCCGGCCCGCTCGGCCCCTGCCCAACTTTGCCCCCGCCTCGCCCGGCCCGGCGGGCTCCCCTCGCCTGGCAGGAGCCGCCTGCGACCCCCCACTTCTCGGCCGCCCGTTGCCCGCCCCCCTCCCTCCCTCCCGCGCGCGCCGCCCACCCCGGCTCGGGGCGCGCCTCAGGAGGGGCCGCGCCGGCTGCGCCTCCTCATGCCGCCGCCTCAGCCGCTTCTTCTGCTCCCGCTGCCGCTCCTTCCGCCGCCGCCGCCCAGCCCTCCGCTCGACCGCCCCCCTCCCCGGTCACCCTCCTCCTCCTCCTCCTCCTCGCTGGCTCGCTCGCTCGCTCGGGGCTTTAGCACCGCCCGGCCGGCTGCGCATGAGCAGGGCCGGCCAGCTGCGCGTCACTCGCTCGCCGCAGCTCCGACCGCCCCGCGCGCGGCCCTGCTCCCTCCCTCCCTTGCGCGCGCGCGCGCGCGGCTCCGCGCCTCCCCCAACCACCTGGCGCGAGCGCTCTCTCTCGCTCTCTCGCTCTCTTGTCTCCCTTCCCCCCCACCACTTCGGAGTGCCTCGCGCGCGCCGCCGCGTGACTGGCGGGCGGGCGGGCGTCGGCCCCGCCCCCCCTCCTCCCCCAATTGGAGGGGTGGCGGGGCGGGAAGGAGGGAAGCGACCACCCGCCTCGAAGGGAGTCTCTCTCTTTCTCTCTTTTCCCCCCTTTCTTTTCCCCCTGTCTTATTCTCTCTCTTGGGCTGAGAGAAATCTCTCTCTCATTCTCATTCCCTCTTTTTCCTTTTCTTTCTTTCTTTCTTTCTCTCTCTCTCATTTTCCCCTTTCTTTCTCTGACATTCTCTCTCACTTTCTCTCATTCACTCTTTTTCTCCTTTTGTTTCTCTGACTTATTCTATCTCTTTGGCTGAGGGAAATCTCTCTCTCACTCTCTCTCTCTTTTTCTCCCTTTCTCTGTCTTATTCTCTCTCTCTCTCTCTCTCTCTCTCTCTGAGGGAAAGGCAGAGGTGCTGCCTCTCCCCTCTTTTTTTTAAGTCAGACTGGAGTCTGGGGAAGAGGTGTGTGTGAGAGAGAGGAAGGAAGGTCCGGCTTGCCTGCCGGTTGGGACCCCCCCCAACCTTCTCAGGTGACAAACTCAGCGCTGGGTGAGGCTTCGCATGACCACCTCTGAGCCCCAAAGAGCGCAGGTTAGTGTCCCTTACCTGGTGGGGTGAGCCTGACCTCCTGCCAGGAATGGACCCGTGTTTGGAGCTGGGAAGAAGTGGGGGGGTCCCTGCTCCCCCCTTGCAAAGCAGGACGCTGAACTCCGCTCCGGGATGTCAGAATGTGAGGATGGGCACCTGTTGTGGGGGATGAAGGGTGCCAGAGAGACTGGGGGCACTGGAAGAATGAGTGGTTTGGGGGAAAGTTGGCAGTGGAGGGGTAACTTGTGAGGTTGACTCTCCATGGTACCCTGAACTGGTTCACACAACCTCCCCACCCCACTCCAGGGTCAAACTAGGGACTGAGCTGAGGTGCAGTGAACCTCATTGCACCAGTATTCCCAGTCAGCATCAGTATTCCCAGCACCAGTATTCCCACTCAACACCAGTATTCCCAGTCAGCACCAGTATTCCCACTCAACACCAGTATTCCCAGTCAGCACCAGTATTCCCACTCAACTCCAATATTCCCAGTCAGAATCAGTATTTATGGGGACCATTCATAAGATTTGTCTATTTATTTAATATCCCACCTTTATTACTTTTTATAAATCTCAACTGGGAAACTATAAATCTAAAAGTTTATACTTTTTTTATCAACCCATCTAGGACTGCTGCTGTCAGGAAAATAGAAGGAGGAAAGAGGATTACATATGTTCACTGCCTTAAGATATTTATTAAAAATATTTATGAAATTTATTTGCTGATCATCTCATAGAAGATAGAACAGAATATCAGAATTGGAAAGGAACCTTGGAGGTCTTTTAGTTCAGCCCCCTGATCCTATACTATTTCACATCCGGGCAGCTAAATAATAAAAGTAAAATAATAAAAATAATAAATAAGGCAGGATTAAAAAACTAAAAACAAATCCCCTAGGGTAGGGCACAATGCATGCTCCCTTGAGTTATACAAATGAAGGCATGATATAAATAAGATTTAAAAAAATACTTGGCTTCTATCTGTACAACCTAGGAAGGTAGGCCAACTGGGCAATTAAACTCTTGATGCAGCTCTGCCCCTCAAGCCAGGAGAGGCAAATTGGCATTTTGTTCCTTCCTTAACCCCAAATTACAGACAGTGGGGTGTCATCTGCATTGGAAGACATCCTGTAATCAGTCTTGGCCCAATTAAGCAAGAAAGATGGCTGGATGTCTAACCATTTCCTTTGGTAATTGCAAGCTACTAGGAACCAATCATTTATCTACTGGTAGGCTTGGCTGGACTCTCAGTTGAAATGGGAATTTTTTCTTCTTCCTCCTCTTCTGGGATTTTGAAATATTTGGCCTTGAGAAGGTTTTCAAAAGCAACAAAATTCTGGTCTGTAACGGAGGAGATGCAAGAATGTTAAGGGTCAGCAGGGTTGATGTTTGAAGTATGGGTAGTCTGCTAAAGAGGGTTCTTTTTTCTTTATTTTGCTTCTTCCCTTTTCTTCCCATTCCTTTTCTTTTCCTTCCTTCTTTTCTTTTCCTTCCTTCTTCTTCTTCCTTCTTCCTTCTTCCTTCTTTTCCTTTTGATCTATTTTTTTCTTTCTTCCCTCCTCCTCCTTCCCTCTCATTGTCCCTTCCTTCCTCTTCTTCTTCCTTTTCCTTCCTTCCTTCCTATTCCTCTCCCAACCTCCTTCCTTTCCTCCTTCCTCCCTTCCTCTCCTCTTCTTTCCTTCCTATTCTTCTTCTTTCCCATTTTCCTTCTTCCCCTTGCATTCTCCTCCCCTCCTTCCTTGTCCATCAGCCAAGTCACAGAAAGTCACAGAAACTTAGGATGTTCCCATCTCACAGGACTAGACTGAGTCTTTATGGACCAAGCCTGCATATAGAAGAACAATCTGGTGCAGAATTCCAGAGCAATGAGGTAGCTGCAGTTTGCAGGGAACAAAAGCAGACTGAGTATGATTTGATGCCTGGAAGTTTTTCCTCTAGTCTGTAGCACCCCTGTGATGTCCTTCCAAGCTACGCAAGGAAGTAGCAGGGAGGGGTGTAGCTTTCCCCCTCCTCCTTACCCCCTTCAAATCAATCCTAATGATTTTGCAACACAGAGGGCATAATCAATGGGAAGGGGAGAGGTTAAGCATTCCTGATTCTCCCTTTAAAGACCTGTTGGCAACAGACCGAAGGCTTCCTCAAAGCCCTTTCGGTGCTTGCCTTTTGTGAGGACTGGAGGTGTGAAAAATAAGAGCATCTTTAGCAAGGTGCGAAATCTGTCTTCCCTCTGCCACTTAGAGCCGTGTCACACATTACATTTTTAAGTGCGCACTTCTGATGCGTCAGGCCATAATGTGCAAGGAAGGGAGGAGCACATTGACAAATAGACAACCTGGAAGTGTGACAGTGTCTTTAGAGGTGCTTTTCCTTGTTGCATGCACTTTTGGGGGCCCGGAAGCATATTGTCTCGGAGAATGTCTTCTAGAACCTGTGATGATCTGAGCCTGTTTGGAGGGCTTGCAAATCTGGTATTTTCCCCAGCTGAAGGGTGCAAAATGTTTAGGCAACAAGGAATTCACCAGCCGAGCACATCACAAAATACAGTTATGAATCCAAGCATTACAGCCAGTAAGACAAGGGATATGGCTTCCAAGTGCAAGCCGAATCCACTGGGGATTATTTAACAAGCTGGGATTAAGCCATGATTTAGCAAGTTACAAGAGCTGAACCTGAGTGTTTTCCTATAGACTTGACTTTCACTGATCAAGAACTTAGTTGCAAATTACATTGCTGTTGTTGACTTACTGTTTCATAGTATCATTGGTGTTTGTAGACAGAAAACTTCTGCTACTAATTGTTGTCTTTAAAACCTTGAGTGGCCTGTAAATAACACTGGAATGTTTACATATTCTTAAGTATCTTTTTTTCCCCCTTCTTATTCAGTTCCAGCTTGCTTCCTTGCACAGCAACTTGTAGATTTAAAATTTATGAGCATCACAGATTTTCTCACAGTTTTAATAAGAAGCTCTGGAATGCTTTCCTTCCTCTTAAATAAGATGCAAAAGAAAAAAAAGGAAGGCAGCATAAAAAAATTGTGTGTACAGACTTGGGAACAAAACTCACTTTAAATCCTCTGCTTTGGTTTTAAGCATATGTCAAATTACTAGAACCACCTTGGATTCATTTACTGCGTGAAGCCAAGGATTGCTTAATCAAAGTTGATTAAATTTGCTCCATATTAAATCATAATTCATAGTTTACATAGCTCAGGGCTCAAGTCCCCATAACAGGATCAGCCAAAACCAGACAGACATATTAGGATTTAGGAGAGACAAACCAGCCACTGTAGTTGGTTTAGGTTTGACTGATGTGTGAAGCTAATATTAATACTTGTACATAGGGTGTATAACTCAGCACAGGGTACAAAGTCAGCTAATTGGGGCTTATTGGATAACCCTGATTAAGCTAACCACCATAAAGCGCAACACACAAATAGTGTGTTGAATGCATTGTGTAAGTCTCATGTCTGCCTCCCCTTAGTTTAGAGGTAAGCTACAGAGACCAATTTTCTTCAGCTATGTTTATTTGCAATAACGTGATAAGCCTTTGACAATAATCTGATGTGAACAAATACAGCTGCCTCTCAATTTACAACATTCGTTTAGAGACCATTCAAAGTTACAGGGGCACTGAAAAAAATTATGACTCCACCATTGCAGAATCTCTATGGTCATGTGATCAAAATACGGATGCTTGGCAACTGGCATGTATTTATGACGGTTGCAGTCATAAACCCTGGGGTCATGTGATCACCTTCTGACAAGCAAAGTCAACAGGAACACCAGATTGCTTCTGTTGTTAAGTGAGACAGTTGTTTAAGTGAGTTCTGCCCCATTTTGCAACCTTTCTAGCACAGCTGTTAAGTGAATCACTGCACGGTTGTTGGGTTACTAACTTAAAAACTACAGTGATTCACTTAACAGCTGTGCTAGAAAGGTTCTAAAATGGGGCAAAACTCACTTAACAACTGTCTCATTTTAACAAGATAAATTTTACAACCTTTCTTGCAACAGTTATTAAGAGATTTATGTTAGTAACACAGTTGTTAAGTGAATCCCCATTGACTTTCCTTGTCAGAAGGTCACAAAAGAGGATCATATGACCCCAGAACACAGCAACCACTATAAATATATGCCAAGAATCCAAATTTTGATCACGTGGGGATCGGGGGGTGATTCAAATTTTGTAACAACCGGTTCTGTGGGCGTGGCGAGGTCAGCGTGACTATGTGACTGGGTGGGTGTGGCTTTTTTTTGACAGCATCCCCCCCCCCATTTTTGAGCCTCAGGGAAACCTCCTGCAGGGGCGTTTTTGCTCCCAGAGGGAGGTGCTACTGCACCCCACTCCATTTTTTGCCTTCCTTGGCCCCAAAGAAGCGTCCTGGGTGAAGCAGTAAGACAGTGAGGGGAATCCCGGCACAGCTGATAATAGGAACAGCTGATCGTTGGGAGGGAAAAAAACTTAAGGAATGACTGGGCAGGGAAGAACACAGTCAGCGATGTTGGGCATGTGCAATGTTGCACAAGCACGATAAGGAATGACTGGGTGGGGAGGGGAGGGGCCGGAGGAAAGGGGCAGGGCCAGCCAGGGGCACAATTTGCTGGTTCTCCAAACTGCGCAGAATCATAACAACCGGTTCTATAGAACCGGCCGAACCAGTAGAATCTCACCCCTGGTGTGGATGCTGCAGCAGTAGTAAGAGTGAAAAACAGTCGTAAGTCACTTTTTTCAGTGCTGTTGTAACTTCGAACATTCACTAAACGAATGGTCGTAAGTCGAGAACTACCTGCAGTGGGGCTGCCAAAAAAAACCCCCAAATCTACAGATTGCCCAGCCTTGTTCTAAACCGTGAAATGTGGTTTACCAACTACACTGTCTGGCGTAACCCAACATGCTAAGGTACAAGCATGATGAGTTTGCCAGGCCTTGCAAAAAAAACATCTCAGAAATACCATTGATGCTAATGTCAATATTAGTAGGATAATGTAGCAGTGAAATTCAAATAGAGAGATCCTACCCTGAAGCCATGATTTAAAAAGCTTAAGGGCTGGAAAAGCAGACATAATTTTTCTTGAAATACTTGCACTTTGAAATTAATACCTTTATCCATATTCCTTCCTCTGCTAAACATGGGCTCTTAAAATACTCTGTGCGTGCATCTCTCTCTCCCCACCTTCCTAAAGTAACTCCCTAGAGGTCTATATAGCAGACGCTGTAAAACTCGGCATTTGATGTGCATTAATTTCTCTGCTCTATTAGTGAAAGCTGTTTTTTGGAATCGTGTTTTTTTTTTCTTTCCTAGGAAAGAGGGGAGAGAAAAAAAAATAAATGGATTTAGAAGACGGATTTCTAGCAGCAAGCAATTATCCGGCAGGTATCAAGTGGAATCGGAGCGGAGGGTGAAAATAACATCCTAAATGGACAGGATTCTTGCACGATAAAATGGTACTAACACCTTTCTATAGTATTCGCCAAGATTTCATTTCTCTGAATTGCTTGTAGGGGCTACAGGTTCTCAAATACTCAAAACCTCCCCAGTTTCATGTTCTCAACTGGCTGATTAAAACAAGCTTGGAGGTAACTGGCGTGTAGCTCATGTGCCAAGGAGGTGTTGTGTAGCCTTTGTGAAGAGTGATAGTTGTTACGTCTCCTAAGGGTTTGGCAGTCTGCCTTCTCAAGCTCTTAATGTTGCAGAATGCAAGGGACCTTGAGGATTATCTAACCCAGTGTAGTTCAACCTTGGTGTCTTTGAGGAGTGTGAGTTTCAATTCCCTCAGTTTCCCAGCCAGCATCTTTCTATCTTAAAGCTACCAAGGTCAGGGGAGAGCTTCAAAAATTTTAGCAAGGGATTCTCTGCCCGGTTACTGAGTGGGTGTGGCCATGGTGGGCGTGGCCTAGTCGCCCTCCTGCACCATAGCAGTGGGGAGTGTTTTTTTACCCTCCCCGGGCTCCAGAGGCTTTCATCGAGCCTCCGGGAGGGTGAAAACGGGCTCTGGAAGCTCTCTGGAAGCTGGAAACAGGCCCATTTCCGGCCTTCCCGAGCTTCCGGGTGGCCTGTTTTTCTCCCTCTGCAAACCTCCATGCACACCCTGCACTTACCTGCATCCAAAACGGGCCGTGTGGGGACTCCTGGGAGGCGAGGGGTGGGCGGGGCAGGGCCAGTCAGGTTGAGAAAAACCGTTCTAGAGCTTTCAATCTCAATCGGAGTTGGACGGGGAATTCTGGGAATTGAGGTCCATTTAACTTAAAGCTACCAAGATTGAGAACTCTCAAACTTGACTGTGATCTGATCTAGAACTCTCAATCTCGATGGTGGCTAGAAGGGGAATTCTGGGAATTGAAATCCACCTACTTTAAGGGTGCCAAGGTTGAGAAACACTGATAGATAAAAGGCAAAAAAGAGATATCTCAGACCTGACAGGGATTTGGGACACGTCTTTTTCCATCGGAAAATGTGTTCCAGAAAGGTGGAGTTGGCCACCTGTTCTAAAATCCAGATTTTGATATACAGGTGATGTCCGGCACCACGTCATTCTCCCAGATTGAAAAATTGACAAGGATGACAAGCCGTGATGAGCTTTCCAGAGTCCTGAATGGAACTCTGTACAGGTAGTCCTTGACATACAACTACAGTTGACCCCAACATTTCTGTTGCTAAATGAAACATTTCTTCAGTGAATTTTGCTCCATTTTACGACCTTCCTTGCCACCGCTGTTAAAGTGAATCACTGCAGTTTTTAAGTTAGTCACACGGTTGTTAAGCGAGTCTGGTTTCCCCATTGATTTTGCTTGTCAGCAGCTGGTCACGCGACCTCAAGACATGGCAACCGTCAGAAATATGAGCCGGTGGCCAAGCATCCGAATTTTGATCACATGACCCTGGGGATCCTGCAAGGGTCATAAGTGTGAAAAACAGTCATCAGTCACTTTTTTCAGTGCCATTGTATCTTCAAACGGTCACTACATGAACTGTTCGTAAGTCCAGGACTACCTGCAGTGGTGGGCTGATGCCGGTTGTTCCAACCATCAGCTCCACACCCACCCTATCCTGTCCTGTATTTCCGACTTTCTGGCTCAGGTGATTTGCACGCCTCAACTGTTCTACATACCAGGGCTGCCCTAGAAGGAAAGCAGTTGAGCTTCAAATTGCTGTATTTTGAACGCTGAGCACGTGAAGCGTACACACCCGGAAACGGTTGTTAAACCGGTTGTAACCCACCACTACCTATATACTGCAACATTTTATTGCAAGTCTCTGTGTCAAATTATGATACTGGCTGGGTTTACTCCTTATTGAGCTCCGATGGTGCAGTGGTTAGAGTGCAGTACAGAGGTGGTACTCAGCAGTTCTGGAGAACCAGTAGCAGAAATTTTGAGTAGTTTGGAGAACTGACAAACCCCACCTCTGACTGGCCCTGCCCCCATCTATTCTCTGCCTCCCACTGAGTCCCAGCTGATCGGCTGGGTCTTCTTTGGTTGCCCTGCACAGGAGAACGGAGTTGGAAAGCAGGTTAGTGGGGTGGGAAGGGAAAGGAGACTTTGCAGTATCCTTCCCCCTGGAGTGGGGTGGGAATGGAGATTTTATAGTATCCTTCCCCTGCCATGCCCACCAAGCCATGCCCATCAAGCCATGCCACACCCACCAAGCGTGCCACGCCCACCAAGCCATGCCCACAGAACCAGTAGTAAGAAATTTTGAATCCCACCACTGGTGCTACTTCTGCTGGCTGCCGGCTGCCTGCAATTTGGCAGTTCAAATCCCACCAGGCTCAAGGTGGACTCAGCCTTTTATCCTTCTGAGGTGGGTAAAATGAGGAGACCCAAATTGTTGGGGGCAATAGGCTGACTCTCTAAAACCGCTTGGAGAGGGCTGCAAAATCACTGTGAAGCGGTATATATTGCTATAGTAAACTGGTTGAATCAGCCACAGTTGTGTGGGTTTGCATGTCCTGCTCACCCACAAAACAGATTTTATGGTGCTTCACACAACATGTTCAGCTCAAACGAAACCCCCCTTTTTACAACAGAACGCTAGACCCAAAATCCATATTTATTTTCAGCTGGGAGGAAAAACACCTTCCTGGGTTACCACTAGTAAATGGCATATATGCTCCATTCCTGTCCTTAACAGCTTGGGATCTGCCTTGATTTGTCTTCCTTCCTCCCGTTCTTCCTCTGGTTAAGTTTTTTTTCTTTTTTACTTGCTGAGAGGTGTGAAAGTGGGGGTGGGGGCGGAAGTCCCCATAATTAGTTCAAGAATACAGAATGTACTCCCGAATTCAACCGTGTCAAAATTGCCTTTTTAAAAAAAAAAAATGGTGTGTGTATGTCTGAGCTCTTTTTAACAAGTACTTATTTCGAGAGGGAAATATTATATCTTTCCATTTTTCTTTCTTAAACCCGCCCTCGATCAAAATGCAAGGAAAGTACCCACTCTGTTCATCTATGATTATAGTGGTACAGGCAATTTGATTTATCGATAAGAAGAAGCATATTGATGGGTGGGGGGGGAGGTGAAAATAGAGCAAAACAAACCTTTTTTTTTTTTGAAGCCGAATCCATAGTAGAACCGCTACAGAATCTTGAAAGCTTTTTTGTGTTTGCATTGTACCGTGTTTTAAAAAAATATGTTTGAGTTGACCTATTACTATAATTTGAAATACTATTTGCTTAGCTGTAGTTTAATGTGCTCTATAGATTTTTTGTTATTCTATTAGATTTTTTTATTCCATTTGTATTACTTTATAAAAAAAATCAAGACAATGAACATACCTAATGCCTCTCCCTCCTCCTATTTTCCCCACAACATCAGCCTTGTGAGGTGGGATAGGCTTAACAGGTTAACAGAGCTGGAAGGGACCTTGTAGGTCATCTAGTCCAACCTCCCTCACAAGCAGGAGACCCTACACCATTTCTGACAGGTGGCAGTCCAGTCTCTTCTTGAAAACCTTCAGTGATGAAGCTCCCACAACTTCTGAAGGCAACTTCTGTTCCATTGGCTGAGAAAGAGAAACTGGCCTGAAGTCACCCAGCTGGTTTCCATGCCTGAGGCAGGACTAGAACTCCCACTCTCCTGGTTTCTTGCCCAACACCTAAAAACCACTATACCAAACTGGCTCTGGGTCTAGCTATTGGGCCTTTTAAACCCTGATTTACAACGATAAAGGTGTGAATTTAGCCGTTAAGGGTGTGCTCACTAAATCATAGTTAAAACAGGCCACGAATGAATGAATGAACCTGGATGATATGTAAACCATCCAGGCCCACGATATTGTAACATCAACAACAGCAAGCATTGAAATCAAATTTTTGATTACAAAAATTCATTTAAAATGAGAAATAAGCATATTACAGCAAAACTGTGTATGGTTCACAAAATATGCTAAGTGATGTGTGGTTTAAATGTAATTTAAAAAAAAAAGAAGCCACAAGGATTCTACACTCCATTTAAACATAAATTCTGGTTTTTACACTACAGCGGCTTTACGGATGAGCTGAGTTTGGTTTCTTTTTTTAAAAAAAATTGCCTCTTTTATATTTCTGCGGGTGATAGCATGGGTAGGATGCCAACACGAGGGCTGTGATGAAATACCAAGGAATGTTAACATCTTAACTATTGATAGTAAGAAATATAGTACAAATAAGGGTTCCAGATTGCGAATGGATTTTCCAGACCAAAGTATTGACAGGGCCCTCACTGGGTTAATCCTCTGAGCTGCTCCTATGAGTCCAAGATAGGACTGTCATTTCCCCTAAACCTGATTTGAAGAGCTCTGTTCAGATTAAAAAGCAGAATATGAGCAAATAGTAAAATTTAATGAGCTGGAGACAACCACTTTCTGCACGCTGTGCAGTCTGTACAGAACTGATCCGATGCGGGTTTGTTTATACAAGCAAAATAATCACGTTCTGAAATGCGTTTGAGAAAACAAATAAGCATAAATCTCTGTCTTTTTCCCACCCCCTCCTTCTTGGCATCTATGTCTTTTAGCAAGCTTCACTTCTCTGGAACGATTATAAACTCTGCAGCGGGGTGGGGGAGAAGGGATTAGGCCTTCATAAACCCAGTCTCTATGAAATTGCATAAAAAGCAAGGGCATTGGTTCTGTTTGGGTAAAAACAAGCAACCCGCTTGCAACAAAAAATATAGAATATAAGGGCATTAAATGGGCACCTTGATAGCACCACTGTCCAGTTGCAGGAACTTTAAGGGGTGTGAGAGGGCAGGCTGCCTGCAAATGGCCATCAGAATATATAGGAACAAGTCTTGTTAAAAATAGGATCAAGTCTTGTTTTTCCACAAAATAAAAATATATTTCCTTCTTGTGTGTCACTGTCCCATTGTGAAGCTTAGTAGTTAAAAAGAATTTTCTTGGGGGTTGAATTGAGTCGGCTTCTTTCCGGCTTGAATTCAGAACAGAATAACAGAGTTGGAAGGGACCTTGGAGGTCTTCTAGTCTAACCCCCTGCTCAAGCAGGAAATCCTATACCCTTTCAGGCAAATGGTTGTCCAATCTCTTCTTTAAACCCTCAGTGATGGAGCACCCACAACTTCTAGAGGCAAATCGTTCCATGGGTTAATTTTTCTAACTGTCAGGAAATTTGTCCCCTGGGCTGCCAGCGCCCTTTCCCTTTAAAACCTCTTCCTAGGCGGTCCAGTGTTAAAAAGCTGAGCAGAGAGACAGTTGTGTGTGACATTGTTGGAGTTAAGTGTGTTGGTGTGGCAGTAAGCAGGAAGGTGGTTTGTGTTTGTTTGGGGAATGAAAACAACCTGAATTAGCCTTGGTTTGGTAGCATTGCACCAAACTAACCAGCTGTGGCTTCGTAAACCATGTGTAACCAAACTGTGGCTTACAATGCCCAAATGTGGCTCCACTGGGTTTTCGTTGAGTGCATTGTGTCAAACCAGCCATCTGGGTCTCATCAGTAAACCATGTTTAGGCAAACTATGGCTTAGAATGAAATATGAGCCCAGTTGGTCAAGGATGGATTCAGAGTCCCTAAAGTGTCACTTTCCTCTTTTCAAAACTCTCTTTTTTTTTATCTTGCAACAATCACCTGCTGGATTCGTGTCTGTCTCATCCCTTCCTCTGGATTTAAACTGAAAATGATGCCTTTTGTCAGTTACAAAATGTCTACTATTACGGGGAAAGTGTACTTTGCACTAATGGTGGCAACTGTCAGATTGCTTCATGCGGAAAAGAAAACTTGCTTTGCAAAAGAGGAATTAATCTGATCTCTGCGGCCAGAGAGGTGCCAATTCTCCAGGAGGCTGGATGGAGTGTGCATCAGAGGATCTTTTGTAGGATAAAGATTTTAGGGACCTTGGACAGGTCTGGACTAAATCATGTCGGCCTGAAGGTGGAGATTGAGATGGTTGTTTTTGCATGCTTGAACCCCTGCATTACAAAATAAATAAATAAATCTTGAGACTTTGGAAAAAGTGCGGAGAAGAGCAGCTAAGATGATTAACGGCCTGGAGACTAAAACCTCTGAAGAACGGTTGCAAGATTGGGGTTTGGCTAGTCTAGAAAAAAGAAGGACTAGGGGAGACAGGATAGCAGTATTCCAGTATTTGGGGGGCTGCCATAAAGAACAGGGAGGTCAACCTATTCTCCAAAGCCCCAGAAGGCAGGATAAGAAACAATGGATGGAAACTAATAATGGGGAGAAGCAACCTGGAATTAAGGAGAAACTTCCAAACAGTGAGAACAATTAATCAGTGGAATGGCTTGCCTTCAGAAGTTGTAGATGCTTCATCACTGGAGGTTTTTAAGAAGAGACATTTGTCTGAAATGGTATAGAGGGTCTTCTGCTTGAGCAGAGGGTTGGACTAGAAGACCGCCAAGGTCCCTTCCAGCTCTATTCTGATTGATTGATTGAAACTGATCAAGGAGAGATTCAACCTGGAAATAAGGAGAAATTTCCAGACAGTGAGGACAATCAACCGATGGAACAGAAGTTGCCTTCGGAAGTTGTGGGAGCTTCATCACTGGAGGCTTTCAAGAAGAGACTGGACTGCCATCGGTCAGAAATGGTGTAGGGTGAAATATAATATGGAGATTATAACATGATAGAGAATTAATAATAAGGATTATAGCTTTTTTTTCTGTAACAGAGAGTATGCATGATGAGGAGAGGGCATTGAGATTTGTGACCGACCGACACACTTGAAATTGAGATTGGTTTATGTATTGTATGTTTGTTTGTCTTGTTTGTTTTTTGGAAAATAATAAAACTTTTATATATATATAAAAAGAAATGGTGTAGGGTCTCCTGCTTGGGCGAGGGGGTTAGACTAGATGACCTACAAGGTCCCTTCCAACTCTGTTAATCTGTTATGGGTCTCCTGCTTGAACAGGGGGTAGGAACAGAGGACCCCCAAAGTCCCTTCCAAGTCTATTCTGAACCTGAAGCATATAAAAACCTAGCACTTCTGGATGGAAAAAAAAACCACATGCTTGGGTCTCCTTTTCCAGTGAATCTTAACATCCCTGCTCAGCAGGAAATGCTACCTGTGAAGTGAAGTGAAGGATCTGGTTTAGAAGGTCCTTCAGGCTGCTTGTGATCCATGTAACTTTGGATGTGAGCAAGAGAAAGCAAAAGACCTCTATGGATCACCCACTGCTCTTACAGTGGTCTTCAAAACAGAGAACAGCCACACGCTGCATCAGGGAATTGCCACCAACGAAGGGCAGCCATGTCTCTGAACCAAAGATCAATTTTTACTTCAGGTGAGGCTCCTCAAGAGGAGGTGAGGTCCACAGCCAAGACTGTTTGTGAAGCAGCTGCCCAAAGGTTGCCTTAGATACTTCAGAGAAGTACCAATAAAAGAAGATATTTGTAGCTCAGGGCTGAAATGAAGGGTCCTTGGCGCCCTCTGAGCTCGGTTGTTTTCTTGCAGATGTTTCATTACCTGTGATGACCCAAAGGGGCGTGGCACAAAAATAACAAAGTCACCAAAGTAGATAAATTCCCTTTAATGCCTCCAACTTGTCCACCAATGTCCAGTTATCCTTGCCTGGAGATCAAATTCTTCCAAAAACAGTCTGCAAAGGGAAGAAATGCAGTCTGACCCCAAAGTACAGATAAAGTAGAAATAAAAAACAAAAACACAAACCATGCTGAAGTAATTAACATAACAGGCCAGGATAATAAATTGCAGACTTCCAGAAGAGAACGAAGCACACACAGTTGGGAGGACGTGAAACCCCAGATAACCCTCAACAAAGATAATGCACGCTTTGCTTCCAGCAAGGTGCTGTGTGCAAACGCCCTTCTTATATCCTGTTCTCCCAACTAATGAAAGGGATCAGGGCCTTTTTCTCTCCCGTAAGCCACGTTGCTCCCTTCTCTGTTCCTCCCTGCCCACCCTAGGATGAAGAGTGGGTGGCCCTGGGTCTTCCTCTGAATGCCCACCCAGACTGTGCCCGTCCCCCGTGTCTTCCACAGTCACTGGAGCCACACCCCCACTCCCTGTCAGCTGCTCAATCTCCCCCTCAGAATTAAACTCCAACAAGGGCATCACATTACCCAAATAGATACTAGGAGGGAGTGGGATTTGTGAAGAGGAGGAGGAGAAAGAGGAAGAGGAGGACTGTGGGGTCCTTAGTGCTCTCCGAGCTTGGTGGTCTTCTTGCAGGCATTTCATTACCCATACCCAGCTCAGCACTGATGATGCTGATGTTTGGGTCATGAAATGTCTCCAAAGCACCAAAGACCCATCACTTCAGAAAAACATTCCTTGAATGCCCGGGTGGTAGCGATCCAGAGGAAATAGTCCAAGAGCCAGCATCAAGTATGGCTGCGTCCCCCTTATTTCAAACCTTGTTTTGAATTCTGGCAGCATCCAATCAGTTTTACAGGCTCTGCAGAGGACAAGGATGAGATTTTCAAGAGCCGAGCTGCTTACGGAAACAGGAAGTGCCTTTCAACAGTCTGAGCCGTTGGGCCCACATCCAGTTCCCGTTTGAAGGATCTGCCTCTCTAAGCCCTAAGCTTGACAAATCCTCTTATTTCAACCCCTACCCCGATAGGTAGCCCTCGACTTATGACCTTAATTGAGCCTGAAAGTTGTGGTGGTCATTAAACACAATGTGACCATGCCTGATTTTACAGCCGTTTTTTTTGCAGTGGTCATTATGGTTGTTAAGCAAAATGCTACGGTCATGAAACAAACCCATTTTAACCAATGGGCATCTTTTTTCGAATAGTCGCTAAGGCTCCAGTCCTAAGTTGGAGACTTCTTCCGTCAGCTGCATTTCCTTCTCCTGGTTGTTCATTTCACCGGTTGCGTATTTCTTAACGCCTCTTCTTTGTTTTGCACAATACCGTGGACCTCAAAAGGTAATATGGGGATGTGTGCTAAGATTTCGGATGTCCCAAAAGTGCTTTTTTGTTTTTTCCAAGAGGCAACTGGACTCTTTGGTTTTTCTTCGAAGACGTTTCGCTTCTCATCCAAGAAGCTTCTTCAGCTCTGACCGGACTGTGGAGCATGGAAGGATTTATACTCCTTGCAGACAACTGGTCCTCTGCATCCTTTTAGAGAGGCTGTTGAGACCACTTGAAGGCTTATCTGCGTCCTCAGGGCCACCTGAGTAGTGCAAATGGATGTGGAGCCTTCTTAGAACTATTGTGTTATAGACTGTGGATAGATGATGTCGTATCCTTCCCCTTCTGTTAAAGGGGGGCTGTTCAATTATGACATTGATGGCCTTTTTGACCCCTCTTTCAAACCAGTGGTCCTCTCTGTCCAAAAGGTGGACTTTGGTGTCTTCCAGCCTTTGTCTTTTAAATGCAGACCCAGTCGGAGCTGAGGAAGCTTCTTGGATCAGAAGCGAAATGTCTTCAAGGAATAACAAAGAAAGTCCAGTTGCCTCTTGAAAAAGCACCTTTGGGACAACCATGACCTGGATGGCTGAGAGTCTCTGTAGACATTAAGATTATTCTGTAAATTGCTTAGAGGGGCTGTATAGCACTATAAAGCGGTATATAAGTCTAAGTGCTATTGCTATTACGGTTTCAAAAGCAGATCGAGGGTTTAATGTAGACCTCTCTGCAGTTGCAGTTAGAGGTTTTTACATCTAGCAGGGATACAGGTGGTCTTTGACTTACAGCGGTTCATTTAGTGACCATTCAAAGTTACAGCGGCATGGGAAAAAAGGGCCTTATGGCCATTTTTCACAGTTACGACCATTGCAACATCCCCAAGGTCACGTGATCAAAATCTAGGCGTTTGGCCACTGACTCATACTTGTGATGGTTGCAGCGTCCTGGGTGTGTGTGTCACACGATCCCCTTTTGCGACCGTCTGACAAGCAAAGCCAATGGCGGAAGCCGGATTCGCTTAACAACCGTGTTACTAATTTAACAACTGCAGGGATTCCCTTAGCAACGGTGGCAAGGAAAGTTGGCCAATGGGGCCAGATTCATTTAACAAAATCCGTTTAACAAATGTCTCGCTTACCAACAGAAATCTGGGGCTCAGTTGAGGTTGTAAGTCAAGGACTACCTTGTTCTCTGGAAAGGGCAGGCACAAAAACCCTCCTGGATACCTGAGTTTTGTGTGTGTGTGTGTGTGTATGTGTTTAAAGTTGTGCAGCTGGTAAGAGAATGACTTTTGCAGCCCAGTTCCCCCATCTTTATGGATATTCATGATCTCTGCCAAAAAAAACCCCAAACCAAAACCCCGTCCGGCTGGCTGTCCTTTCTTCTTCGGAGGGCAACTGGAGAGCCTTGATTGTTTTCCCTTAATTATAGCCTCTCTTTTGCAAACTTCAAAAGCGCTCTTCGGCGGTATTGTACATTATGATAATGGCTTTCCTCTCTTCTCCTTGATTGCTGCGTTGAATCTGAATCCGAGTTCCTTGAATTCTCTGCGGACGCCACTAAGTGCTGCTGTAATTCTCCCAACCCAGTTTATATGGCTTTCCGCTTCCAGCAGTCATACTTTGGGGAGGTGGGGGGGGAATCGGTTCCTTGCTCTTCTCCTAGCAAATACTCTTCATGCCAACCCCACAGAAAGGCTTGGCAGGAAAACTGGGGAGGGGGGGGCGTTGAATGCTTCCTGTCTCAAAAACAGGCAATAGGACCCACCAGGCCCAAGATGATTCCTCTTCCTCCTCCTCTTTTCTTTAAAGATGAGGATAAAAATTCTCAAAGGCTGCATTGGGCCCTTGTTGCAATGGGAAACAGTCTTCCCCAAAAAGAGCGGGTGAGGCTTTGTCAGCCCTTCAGGTGGACCAGATCAGTAACACATTAACAGAGTTGGAAGGGACCTTGTAGGTCATCTAGTCCAACCCCCCACCCACCCAAGCAGGAGACCCTACACCATTTCTGACAGATGGCAGTCCAGTCTCTTCTTGAAAGCCTCCAGGGATGAAGCTCCAAACCCGGTTCCAAACAAGCCATGGCCCCAGGGGTTGGGGAGCCCTGCTTTATATAACCAGTATTCTGACCCAGCTCCCAAAGACAACAAAGTCTCTATAGTTAAATAACTGTTCCCTTTATTAGGAGCACCAGCAGCCTCAGCAAAAAGTCTCTCTCTCACACACAGCAGGCTAATAAGTCTGTCCAGCAGGGAGATGAATAGTTGTCTGCCACAGCTGTTCATCTCTGCCCCCTGCCTTTTATCCCCAGAGCTAGCAGCAGTGGCTCTTCCGTCCCAAGGACTGGCCCATAGATTTCCACTGCTCTCCTCTCTTCTGCCTTCTGTGTATCCATGCATCAGGCACTGGACCCAGCTGTTCCCCCTCTTCCTCATCAGCCACCTCCAGACCTGGGGGCTGTTGATTCTCCATTGGAAAGCTGACGGACAGCCCAGGCTCCACCCTTCCCCCTCTCTGCCAGCTCCATTCCCTCTTTCCCTTTGGAGCTCTCAGGTTGTCCTGATGCTAACCCTGACTCTCATGCCTCCTCCTCGATTCGGCTGCTGGAGGGGGCGATAACCAGGTCCTGAGCCATATAGGGCTTTAAAATTACTTTGCTAACATTTGAATTCTAGATAAGCAATTGAGGAGCATCCAACTCCTTCATTTCTTAATAAGCTGACCCTCTCCTAGGAAAGGGACTATGGACAAGACTGTTGATGATTCATTTCCCATCTTAAGGTCAGTCTCATCCATCCAGTGTGGAAACAGGAGTTTTGACCTTTGCAAATGGTAGGTAAGCCTCAGCAAAGCTCCCAGGGAGAGTTGGAGCCAGCTGATTATTTAAATGTCATTCATGGCTCAAATTTAAAAAATTAATTAAATAAAATAAAGGTGAGGTTGTATTATTTATAACGTCTTTTGCCTCTTTTTCCCCTTCATTATTCTGAGAGTTGGGGTGTTATCTGGGGTGAATGAAACTTGGAAGAAACTTTAGGAAAAACGAATGACAAAAACCCTTAAGTTATTCTAAATTGGCCACGTAAGTCTAATAAATGGCTGGAAACCCCTTATGGACTTTTTGCGCGAAGCAGGAAAGAAAAATACAAACTTAGGATTTATGGTTTTGATGATTAGACAGAATGTAAAAAAAATGAGTTACACTGTAACCATAGAATAAGAGCTAAATTTATAGTTGTATTTATAAGCACGGTAAAGACAACCGGAAGCCATAGTTTAATTTTTTTTTTCTTTAAACCCTGATTTAAAAAATATTTCCAGGAGGGCAATAAACATGCTTTCCCATTTGAACTCCTGTCCAAATGGGATCAGTTTTAGTGTCACCAAGAGAGTAGGTATGAATATACATGAAGTTAAAAAATACTTTATATTTGTCAATTCTTTTTTCCTCCTCCTCCTCCACTCCCCCTTCTCCTCCTCCTTTATGAAAAAATCTCTTCCTCTTCCCTCTCCTTCTTTCCTTTCCTTCCTTCCTTCCTTCCTTCCTTCCTTCCTTCCTTCCTTCCTTCCTTCCTTCCCTTCCCTTCCCTTCCCTTCCCTTCCCTTCCCTTCCCTTCCTTTTCTTCTCCTGCCTTCCTTCTCCTTGTCTCTCTCTTCCTTCCATCTTTCTCTTTTCTTTTCCTGGTCCTTCTTCCTCCCTCTTTCCTTCTCCCTCTCTTCCTTCCATCTTTCTTCACTCCCCCTATTCTTCTCTTTCCTCCTCCTTCCTCTCTTCCTTCCCTTCTTCCTTCCAGTCTCCTTCTCTTTATTATTATGCAAAAACTCATTTTCCTCTATCCTCCTCCTCCCCCACTCCCTCTCCATCCATCCCTCCTTTCTCCCATCTCTCTTCCTCCCTCTCCCTTCCTTTCTCCTGCATCACACTTTCCATTTTCTCCATCCACCCATCCATCCTGATCAGGCTATTCCCTTCTGGGGAAAAGCAATACGATGCAAAGAGCAGCTTTTTAATCAGTTTTGTGCTTGAAATAAATTGCCCCCGGGATTACTTGAAGAAAGTGTGACATGCGTCAAAGAGATGTTTTATCAAAGTCAGTTGGGCTTGCAAAAAAGAAATCATTTTTTTTAAATTCCCCTCTCTTGTGGATCCCCTGTCGCTGTCTAATGATCAGGATCTCTGGCTAATTGCTTTGATTCTTCTCTGGATAGTTGAGTTCCAGGATTCAGATCATGCCCAGTGTTAAGCTGTGGTTTGTTGGATCATGGCTTGTTGGATTGTGGTTTGTTGACTAAACCAGCACTCATACTCCCTGAGGATGCTCCATTCTAGATTTGCCTTCTTTTTGTCCAATATTAAGTGGTGAGTTTGCAGGCACCAAGGACCAGCAATGAGAAGATTGATAGGAAATAATTTTTCTCTTGTTCCTCTCCATGCAAACCTCCTCACTCGGTCCAATTCTTCAAAAAACAAACAAACAAACCCATGGATGCCATCTTTATGCTAATATCTCTTAAAGGAACAACATTAAATTGCTTTGCAGAGTCCTCGGTGCTTGCAAGCTTGGTTATTTTCTTGCAGATGTTTCCTTACCAAACTAGGTAACATCATCAATGCAGTAAATTGTCCTGCTCTATGGCAAGCCTAAGTAGCACAATAGCTCTTCCCCTTTATTATTGTTGGTGGAAGGGAGACCATTACTGAATTCTGAACAAAGTTAAAAAAAAAACAGGTACTTCAGATTCTGACCACAACAAATCCAAATCCATTGCTAAGCAAGACAGTTAAATGAGTTTTGCCCCATTTCATGATCTTTCTTGTCTCAGTTATTAAGTAAATCACTATAGTTGTTAGGTTAATAACATGGTTGTTAAGCAAATTTGGCTTCCCTATTGACTTTGCTGGTCAGGAGGTCGCAAAAGGGGATCTCATGAGCCCAGAACACGGCAAGCATCGTAAGTACACGCCAGTTGCCAAGCATCTGAATTTTGATCACATGAAATGGGTGAATATGCTAAATATGAGCCAGCAGTGTGCAGCAGCAGCCAAAAAAGCCACTGCAATCCTAAGTTGCATTAACAGAGGGATACAATCAAGATGAAGTGAGGTACTAATACTGCTCTATAAAACCTTAGTAAGACCACGCCTAGAGTACTGCATCCAGTTCTGGTCACCACATTATAAAAAAGATGTTGAGACTCTAGAGAAAGTGCAGAAAAGAGCAACCAGGATCATTAGGGGACTTGAGACTAAGGCATATGAAGAACAGTTACAGAAACTGGGCCTGGCTAGTCTAGAAGGACCAGGGGAGAGGAGAGCAGCCTTCCAATCTTTGAGGTGCCACAGAGGAAAGAGGGTCAAGCTATTTCCCAAAGCACCTGAAGGCCAGACAAGGAATAATAATGGATGGAAACTGAACAAGGCCAACCTAGAAATAAGGAGAAACTTTCTGACAGTGAGAACAATCAACCGATGGAACAGAAGTTGCCCTCGGAAGTTGTGGGAGCGCCATCACTTGAGACCTTCAAGAAGAGATTGGACTGCCATTTGACAGAAATGGTGTAGGGTCTCCATGAGTTGGACTAGATGACCTACAATGTCCCTTCCAACTCTGATTATCTGTTATCTGTTATCTGATCATGGGGATGCTGCAAGGGTCATAAGTGTGAAAAATGATGATAAGTCACTTTTTTCTGGTGCCATTGTAACTTCAAACGGTCTCTAAACAAATGGTTATAAGTCGAGAACTGTCTGTATCAGAAGAGCTGCTAGGTTATATTTCAATGGAATCCATCCTTCCTCCTGCCAGACAATCTCATTGAAAATACAATAAAATTAAATGCTCTTTTTTTTAAAGGAAAAATAAAAGCTGCTTCACTGTTTTCCTGTTTGATTGTTAGCCAGTGTTTCCATGACACTGAAGGAACAGCCAAGATAAATATTTAATTATGGAAACAACCTGATAGTTAAAACTTGAAAACAAAGGTGGGAAGAGGTGAACACAAAAGTAGGACACCACATCATTTGCAAAAAGGAACAACAGCCGCATTTCCTAGGGAAGGGATTATTTTGCATAGAAGACTTAAATGATCATTGATGCGTTTCTCACCATAGAAATAGGAACCCGAGGCAAATATCAGGAAAACCAAAAGAGTAGATTATTTGAAAAACACGGATTAATTTAGGGATTTTGTTTTAATCTGGATGTAAAGACATGTATGTTTGTAGGGGGACCAAATGCAAGGAAGATGCTATGGCAGACATAAAATTGGCACTATACCCACCTAGGGCCAACCTAGCTTCTCATATGGTACCCTGGAATGTTTGATTCTAAACATGGTTTGTTCAAGCAATCACACCAGCTTGATTCCCAAAGAATCAAGAGGTGACATGAGAGCAGTGTTCCAAGGTTGGAACAGTTGGACTATATGACCTCCAAGGTTCCTTCCAACTCTGTTATTCTATGTTCTAGGATTAGCTCACCTGGTATGTTTCCTGTCTAGTCTACTTGGGAAGCATGACAGGTGCTTATAGGAAAACCTGCCTTCAGCGTTAATGAACATCTCCCCTCAATTAGTCTGCTAAAGGGAAACCTCACTGTGCGCAACATACATTTTTCAATTAATCATACAGTGAACCAAGGTCAAACGTGAGCCCTACTTCTCTCTGTCCTATCCTGCTTAGCAGTTTTGATGGGAGGATAGAAAGAGAGAGGCAGAGGAGAGGAGGGTTTAAACACCTAGAACTTCCCTTTGAATTCTTCTATTCTGTTATTCTGAATAGTTGGATGGATTGAAGTTACCCAAGAATTTATACAAGAAAAATGCTAATGAAGCTTAGCTTCTTGGTGCAAATGAAAATGTTGGGTTTTAACTTAACTCGGTTAAGCCTCCTAGGTAGTTTCATCTTAGAATAACAAAGTTGGAAGGGAGTTTGGAGGTTTACTAACCAGCCCCTTCCTCAAGCAGGAGACCATGCACTATTATGGACAAATTGCTGTCTAATCTCTTCTTGAAAACATCCAGTGATGGGGCACCAAC
Organism: Naja naja; assembly: GCA_009733165.1. NCBI lineage: Eukaryota > Metazoa > Chordata > Lepidosauria > Squamata > Elapidae > Naja > Naja naja. Next base: position 9,810,828 of record CM019165.1, read on the forward strand.
AACTTCTGGAAGGGAACTTGTTGTTCCACTGATTAATTGTTCCAACCCCCAGGAAGTTACTCCTTACTTCTAGATTAGTTTCCATCTTGTATAACCTTGGTAACAAAGAAGATGATTTATTTAAAGGGAGCCTGTTGCAAACCCCACCCCCAGCTTTTCTGCTCTTCAGTGATGTGCTTAGTTGGGATGGGCTTTGATAACATCCGGGCTTTGATAACATCTAATTTTATAGAAACTTAAATAGCCAATAAAAACTAAAGTACAATATGGTGGTTGTAGACGCTGCATTTCCTTCTCTTTACAAGCTGCCTTCTCTCTTTTTTTCTTCAGAGCCTGAACGGATCCGCTGATATTTCCACTAAAGTCCAACTTTTAAGGCCCCATTAAGAAGAAGAATGGAGGAGAAGGAACAGCAGGGGAAGGAGAATTCTGATAAATGAAGGTATGTTACATTTTTAATTTTCAAAAGTTGCCTTAATGAAGTTGCTTTAGGGACAAGCCACAGATGCTGGAAGCAAAGGAAATGCGGATATGAATTATGTCAGGTGTTGTATCTCTCCCTCTCTCTGCATGTGTGTGTGTGTGTGTGTGTTTCTCTCTGACACCTCCACACACTTTTTCTGTACAGCCGTGGGCTTGGAAATGCTTCTGAATTCATTAATTTTGGACTGAAAACATGTCTGCAAAGAGGACGAAGCATATCTAACTTGTTTCAAGCCACCATAAAAGCAGAGCTTGAACTAGTGGCGTTCCTTGAACTGCCTGTTTTCCACAACCACAAATCTCATGATTTCTTTTTCCGCCACTTGTTTCCAAGGAAGACTTAGCTTGTGGCAATTTTGCCCCAGTTCTAAAAGAATTAAGGATTGGCTTCGGGTACTTTGGAAGCCTTAAAGAGGGATCTGCTCTCTAGTTTAAGGAGTTAGTGTGCCAAAAACTTGCTGGGATTTTTTCCTCATCATGGTTTCTAAGCTGTATTTGTGGTTGACTGAGAAAAAAACACTACAATGATGTATAGCCTCGGCTGTGTTCAATAGGAGCTGGATCTGCAAAACAAAGGGGGGGGGGATTTACAGATGTTATATTTGGTGGCATCGAGAGAGAGACAATGGTTCCTTTCCAGCAGAAAGTCATTGTCAAACACAGTGAAATAAAGCAAAAGAGAGAGAGAGAGAGAGGGGAAGAGGAGGAGGACTTGGAAATGTATTGTGTGGATAAAATATTGCTGTTTTTGCTTTGGGTTGTGTATGCTTTGTTGCGTGAACTTCAGTCAAGAGAAACAACCATAGAACACATTCGCGAACAGTGCCGAACCAAGGAAGAATTGCAGGCACAAACGCTAAAATCCAGGTGTAATAGAAAATAAGAGGGGCTTACAAGAGTGCAATTCTGGAAAGCCTGTGGATAACCTTGGCCTTAAGAGTCAAGCTGCGTCGAATTTCATGGCTAATTAAGTTCAAGGCTCCTGTTCTTTCTCCTTTTTCTTTTTTGCATTCTCAAAAACTGAAGGAAAAGTGGAAACTTAGGAGGAGGAAGAGGGAGGGGCAGTCAGCTTCCCACATTGAGCAAAGTGTCCGTCTTGGGGGGTGGAAGAAGCAGAATTGGCAGCATTCACCCATTGCAGGGAAGAGGGTTGCTGGAGATGCTAAGGTGAAGGCTTAGTCTGAATGCCACACAAGGAGGGAGAGAGATGGGGAGAGAGGGAGTGGGAGAGAGAGAGAGAGAGAGAGAGAGAGAGATGCCTTTCCTTATACTCCTCTGTGCCCCATCTTGACAGAATAACAGAGTTGGAAGAGGTCTTGGATGTCTTCTAGTCTAACCCTCTGCTGAAGAAGAGACCCTATACATTTTTCAACCTCTTCTTAAAAACCTCCATTGATGGAGCACCTTCTGGAGTTAAAACCTCCACTGGCTATTTGTTCTCACTGTCATGAAATTTCTCCTTAGTTTTCTCTCTCTGGTTTAGTTTCCATGCATTGCTTCGTGTCCTGCCCTAGGTGCTCTGGAGAATGGATTGACCTCCACCCCAGTCTTTGTGGCAGCCCCTCAAATACTGGAACACTGCTACCACATCAACCCTAGTCCTTCTTTTCATTAAACTAGACATAAACCCAATTCTGCAACCCTTCTTTGTATGTTTTTAGCCTCCAGTCCCCTAATCATCTTGGTTGCTCTTCTCTGCACTCTTTCCAGAGTGTCGACATCTTTTTTGTTATATCGTGGTGACCAAAACTGGATGCAGGATTCCAAGTGCGGCCTTATAAAGTGGTACTAATACCTCACGTGATCTTGATTCTTTCCCTCTGTGTTAATTCAGCCGATCTTGGCTTCAGCTCTCCATTTTGGGGGGGAGGGGGGCACCCCACCCTACCCCACTGCATGAAGGACTTGATGGGCTTGGCCTTTGTTCTTGTAAGTCCAGCCTTTTTTGATGGGCAAGCTTGAGAATGGCTCTTTGAAAGCGCTGGAGTGGTGCGAAGCTCTCCAGCCTGCTTGAGCTGAAAGACAGATGAATTAATCTTGAATAAAGAGGCTATGATCTCGTCAATGGCCCTTCAGTTGTTCACACTGAATAGCTTTGATGCTCAGCTGCGTAATTACTGAATCATCCAGATTATGAAATACAGAGAGAAGTTCCTGTTCGGGTTTTTATGCCTATGGAAGCAGAGATTCCTCTCTTTGCCCCCTGTATCCCGTGATAGAGGAAACAAGGCTAGCTAATAGGCCGTCCCCATTTCCATTTCCCTGATTAAATTTATGTGGATATAGGTGATGACCAGGCTGAGTCCGAGGGAGGGGTCAAATGCATCATCAGTCATGAGTCACGCCCACAAGAGATCTAAGTCCAGCCCACCTTGAGTTTCTTCTTATCTCCCGCTAATTTCTCTTTGACGGTTAGTAGTTCAGATTCTTGTAGAGAGCTTAAGCTTGCCATAAACGTTTATACTCATTTGAACTGCCTGAATCATCCAGATTATGAAATACAGAGAGAAGTAGTTCCTGTTTGGGTTTTTATGCCTATGGAAGCAGAGATTCCTCTCTTTTCCCCCTGTATCCCATGATAGAGGAAAAAAGGCTAGCTAATAGGTCATCCCCATTTCCATTTCCCTTATTAAATTTATGTGGATGTAGGCGATGACCAGGCTGAGTCTGAGGGAGGGGTCAAACACATCATCAGTCATGAGTCATGCCCACAAGAGATCTAAGTCCAGCCCACCTTGAGTTTCTTCTTATCTCCCGCTAATTTCTCTTTGACGGTTAGTAGTTCAGATTCTTGTAGAGAGCTTAAGCCTGCCATAAACATTTATCCTCATTTGAACTTCCTGAATCTCCTGATTTCCCTGGTGCTTGACAATGTCCACCTGACAGACCTTTCCCAATCACAGCATGCTACCTTTTGGATGGTTTCCTTAAAGCTGTGGGAAGAAGCTAGACTTTCCAGTGGCCCACTCTACCTTGAGTGGGCTTGTCTTTATATAGGCAGTCAGGGGTGGGATTCAAATTGTGTAACAACCGGTTCTGTGGGCATGGCTAGGTGGGCGTGGCTAGGTGGGCATGGCCTTGTGACTGGGTGGGTGTGGCTTTTTTTCTTGCCCCCATTTTTGGGGCCTTCTGGGCCTCAGGGAAGCCTCCGGGGGGGCGTTTTTGCTCCCAGGAAGTTTCCCTGGGGCCCAGGAAGACAAAAAAATGGAGAAGGGTAGGGGGTGCTACATCCCCCCCTCCATTTTTTGCCTTCCTGGGCCTCAGGGAAGCCTCCTGGATGAAGCAGTAAGTAAGTGAAGGGAATCATAGGAACAGCTGATCGTCGGGAGGGGAAAAAGAAAAACCTTAAGGAGTGACTGGGCAGGGAAGAACGCAGTCAGTGATGTCGGGCATGTGTGCAATGTTGCGCATGCACGATAAGGACTGACTGGGCAGGGCGGGCGGAGAGGGGCGTGGCCAGCCAGGGGCATGATTTGCCAGTTCTCTGAATGGCACAGAATCATAACAACCGGTTCTATAGAACTGGTCCGAACCAGTAGAATCCCATCCTTGCAGGCGGTCCTCGACTTACAGGAGTTCATTTAGCAGCCATTCAAAGTTACAGTGGCACTGAAAAAAAGTGAGTTAGGACTGTTTTTCACACTTATAACCATTGCAGCATCCCCATGGTCACATGATCCAAATTCAGACACTTGGCCGCCGACTCGTATTTGTGACAGTTGCAGTGTTGATTTTGCTGTTGGAAGCTGGCTGGGAAGATCACAAATAGCGACCATATGATCCTGGGACTCGGGAAGCAGGTATATTACGATGGTTGCAAATTTTGATCCCATACCTGTAGAGATACTATGACGGTCATAAGTGTGAGGACCAGTTCTAAGTCACTTTTTTTTCTCAATGCCATTGTAACTTCCAACAGCAGCTGAACAAGTGGTGGTTAAATCAAGGAATACCTGTGAGTTTGACTCAAAAATTTCGTATTTTGGAAACAAAATACACGCCACCAACCTGTAATAATTATCATTAGAACTTAGCCTACTTCTCGGTAAAACAGTCCTAACTCACTTTTCTTCAGTAAAGTGTATTTACTGAAAGTTTGTTAGTGAAAAAAAGCACCACGGTCAAAAAAATATATACTGTTCAAAAGGTTTCCAGAAATGTGTCCGTAAGGCCAGGTGGTATAAAATGGGCCCATAGCTAGAAGAAAGGCCCATAAAAATACCAGCAGCTTTTTGTACAGACTTTACAGTAAAATCTTAGCAATAGAATGAACGAGCTGGAAGGGACCTTGGAGGTCTTCTAGTCTAGCCCCCTGCTCAAGCAGGAGAACCTATAATATTTCAGATACGTGACTTTCTAGACTCTTCTTAAAAACATCCAATGTTGGACTTGCCCACAATTTCTGGAGGCCATCTGTTCCACTGGCCAATTGTCCTCACTGTTACGAAGCTTCTCCTTAATTCCAGGTAACTTCTCCCCTTAGTTTCCATCCATTGTTTCTTGTCCTGCCCTCTGGTGCTTTGGAGAATAATTTGACCCTCTCTTCTTTGGGGCAGCCCCTCAAATACTGAAATACTGCTATCATGTCACCCGTAATTCTTCTTTTCTTTAGACTAGCCAGACCCAAAACCTGCAGTCGTTCTTCCTATCGTTTAGTCTCCAGGTCTTTCTCTTCTCTGAACTTTTTCCAAAGTCCCAACATCTTTTTTGTAGTATGGTGAGCCTTGGTGGCTCAGGCTGTTAATTGCCTGCACTTAAGTTCCAGCTGCCTACAACTGCTGTAGGCTCGAATCCCACCAGGCTCAAGGTTGACTCCGCCTTCCATCCTCTCGGGGTAGGTAAAGTGAGGACCCAAGATTGTTGGGAGCAATTAGCTGACCTTGTAAAAATGCCGCTTAGTAATAAGCAGGCATATACAATGGAATGAAGGCTATTGCTGAGCACACTGGGTTGCATCCCAAAAATTGTAAGCCGCCCTGAGTCTCCGGAGAAGGGCAGCATATAAATGTAATTAAAAAAAAAATTAATTGCAGTATGCTAGGTGTAGTCTTAACTAGGGTTTTTTTTAAAAAGCAGTACTAATACTTCACGTGATCTTAATTCTATGCCTCTGTTTATACAACCCAGGATATACAACCTTAAAAGGCGATTGATTGAGTAGGATTTAAAACCAGAAACGGAGTAGAAACCAGACTGGAGCAATTTCACCCATCCCTGGATCCAACACAGCCCCACAATTCTTTTAGCTACAAGTCTCCAGTCTAGATTTATGCCTCCTGTCTTTCCCCCGTTCTTCCCCAATTCCTCTGCCTTTTCTTTAAAAGCCTCAAAAATAAATAAGTGAATACTTCAACCCCCCCTCCCACGAGCGCTCAATATTCACTCCGGTTCCCCCCGATGATTCAGAGGAGAAGTATCTTTGCGGTCTGCCTGAAGTAGCTAGGCTGAAGGCTGAAGTGGCTGGACGAAGCCCATGAGATATTTTTATTAAACATGAAAGCCATTATTTCATTTGTGGGAAAGTCTCTCTTGCTGATTTCCTCCCCGTCCTTTTGGTGAGTCGACTTGTACCCGTCTCCCAGGACAGCCTATCATGCTTATGATGTAATTCGGCACAATACAACTGTACTTCGGCTGCCCACCCTCCCTCCCTCCCTCCTGCCCACCCTCCCTCCCTCTATATTAAACTAACAAAACGTGTCAAAATGCAACGGAGCCTGTTATGATATAATGTACTTCAAAGCATTTTTTCAGTGCCTAACCTTGGGGATTTTGATGTGATGCCAACAGTTTTGTACAAGAGATGGGATTTATAGGATAAATGCCTGGGATAAAGCTGAAATCCAGGGTTTACACACTTTCTGAGCAACATAAAAAGCTCCTCTCTAAAGAATTGTAGATGGGGGGGTGGGGTGGAAGACCTCAAAGAACCAACCGTTGTTGTAAGCATCCTTGATTAATGGCCTCCTCCTAGGCTTCCCTTAGGTAAAGCTAAAGGTTCCCCTCAAACATCTGTGCTAGTCGTTTCTGGCTCTAGGGAGTGGTGCTCGTCTCTGTTACAAAGCCGAAGAGCCAGCGCTGTCCCAAGACATGGTCATGTGGTTAAACACCTTCAAAGGCGCATGGAACGCTGCTACCTTCCCACCAAAGGTGGTCCCTGTTTTTCTACTTGCATTTTTTACATGCTTTCGAACTGCTAGGTTGGCAGAAGCTCGGACGAGGAACGGGAGCTCACTCCGTTTATGCAGCGCCAGGGATTCGAACCACCGAACTGCTGACCTTTCTGATTGGCAAGCTCAGTGTCTTAGCCAGTGAACCACCACGTCCCTATAAGGCTTCCCTTAGAAAGCTCTAATGTAAAAGAGGCGACCACTATCGGAGTGAGCTGTTTGGTACCTTGTGCCATCCTGAGATCTTTCTGATTCATTGCGACCCAGTTTAAAGAGAATGTCAGCCCTTTGAGGTGGAGCAGGTCATGAAATATAAACAATAGAACGATGAGAACTTTGCCGTTACAGGGTACAATAGCTGGATTTTGAAACAGGGCTTCAAACTATTCTCCAAAGCACCTGAAGGCAGGACAGGAAGCCACAGAGGGAAACTTCATCAAGGAAAAAAGCGAGAATAATTAATTAGTGGGACAACTTGCTTCCAGAAGTTGTGGGTGGAGGTTTTCAAGGAGAAATCAGACAACCATTTGTCTGAAATTCTATAGGGTTTGGACTAGAAGACCACCAAGGTGCTTTCCAACTCTGTTATTCCGCTAAGATAGCCTTCTGAAGACCAGAAGATATTCTTCTCCCTGGTCTCTATATCATTGCTTCTTCAGGCTAAACACACCCAACTTGGTCTCCGGACCCATCGTCCTGTCTGTTGCCTTCCCCTGGATGTGTTCCATCTCATAATGAGTTGTTGCCCATTGGAGAAAATGATAAGGGAGAAGATGGGTGTGGTCAAATGATGGCCTCCATATTTGTTGTGGAATACAGCAAAGTACGGAGGAGAAGTCACCGGAAGAAAGCTGAGATATAATTACAGAAAAGAGCAGGACCAGCCTTTCTGTTAGGTTCAATGAGGCACTTACCGTGTTTCCCCGAAAATAAGACACTGTCTTATATTTTTTTTGGCTCCCAAAAACACACTAGGTCTTATTTTCGGGGTAGGTCTTATATATATATGTATGTATGTATGTATGTATGTATGTATGTATGTATGTATGTCTTGGTGTATTCGGGTCTTGTCCCGTGTAAGATTGAGATATATATATATATATGTTAATTAATTAATTAATGAAAAAAACACCATATTCATGTAGAACAATGTACATTTATTCATGTACGAAACCACGAACAAATCGCATACCGTGTTTCCCCGAAAATAAGACACTGTCTTATTTTTTGCTCCCAAAAACACACTAGGTCTTATTTTCGGGGTAGGTCTTATTTTCGGGGAAACACGGTAATAGTTTCTTGGCTATTGCCCCCCATTCCCCTTTTCCTTTCTGCTGAGAACAGAACTAGGCATCACATATTTGCTGCTAAGTGTCTATGGAGATTCTCAGTCCTTCAGGTCATGGTTGTCCCACAGGTGCTTTTTCAAGGAAGCAACTGGACTTTCTTTGTTATTCCTTGAAGATGTTTCGCTTCGCATCCAAGAAGCATCTTGAGTTCTGACTGAAGAACTGAAGAAGCTTCTTGGGTGAGGAGTGAAACATCTTCAAGGAAAAATAAACCCCAGTTGCCTTTTTAAAATGCCCCTTTGGGATTTTCTGCTAAGATGTCCTTAACCTGATCTCCTAACCTGCTCCATAGTTGCTCCTAGCTAGTAGTAATGCCAATCACCCATCAGTAATTCCACAGTCATCATCTCTTTGGTTATTTCTGATTGACAGAAATTGCAGGTCCATTGTGCACACAGTCTGAAAGGCACACCCCACCGGTGGTTTCGTGGCTGAGTAGAGGGATCATTTTTGCTGGTGGCCCTTTTGGGACATCCTGAGGTTTTCTCCCTAACCCCTTTCATGAAATATTCTTAGCTTTTCACGACAAGGGAACACATTTCCAATTTCTGCTGTGGTGCTGAGATCAAGAGCATCCTCATAGCCATCTCAATGGGATTTAGGCTTCCATGCTGTTACTCCTAACCATCTGAAGCTTAGCCTATTAAATTGTATTTATTATAGCAAGCAAGCATCAATTATGGATCTATGCATCTCAGAGCTTTGTATTTATTCCCCCATGTTCACTTGGCCCCCCTCTAAAGCAAGTGAGAGATGCTAACCTATTTATTCCATTAGACTAACTACACAGTCCTGTTATTCTCTTATTCCCAGTCTTACTTTGCCAAACAGCTGATCAGTGGTTCTTAATGGGCTTCCACAATAAGGCTGTGCTAAACGTTGTCGGAATCTCATTGCGGGTTGTAAAAGAAGAAAGTGCCCTTAGAATGGATCAGGGAAGATCTAAGTACAGGCAGTTCTCAACTTACAACAATTCATTTAGTGACCGAAGTTAAAAAGGGATCTATGACCGTTTTTCACACTAATGACCATTTGCAGCATGGTCACGTGATTTACAGTCGTAATTCTCAACAACTGACTCACATTTATGATGGTTGCAATGTCCCAGGGTCATGTGATCCCCTTTTGCGACCGTCTGACGAGCAAAGTCCATGGGGAAGCCAGATTCACTTAACAACCATGTTACTAAGTTAACAATTGCAGTGATTCACTTAACAGCCATGTCAAGAAAAGTTGTAAAATGGGGCAAACCTCACTTAACAAATGTCTCACTCAGCAACAAAAATGTGCGGCTTAATCATAGTCATAAATTGAGGTCTACCTGTCTATGTCTTCATTGGCCTATTCCTGATACACATCAAATATGGTAAAGAATACCTGTAGCTCAGGGTTGATCCGTGAAGTAATTGTTGCTCTCTAGATCTGGTTTTTGGCTTGCAAACCCTGCACTCCGCTGCACTGATGATGTTACCTAGTTGGGTAACAAAATGTCTGCAAGCCAACAACCAAGCTCAGAGAGCACCACCGGGCTAAGAGATTAATTTTTGTGAGATAATCTGGTTTTCTAGTCAAAAAAAGGACAGACAAGTTTCTTTCCAGAATCTTATTATTCGTAAAAGCACGGACAATGGATTCATACAGCCCCAAATTGAAGGTTGCCCTACGGAATTGTAATGCATCTTTTCCCTATAATTTCTTTTTTTGGTGCAATTTCTTTACAACATCATTTCTGATTTATAGCCCCAAGGACCTGGCCCTAGCATGAACAGTTCAGGACTCAAGAGTTTTGTGGAACGACTGTCAAAGTCTGTGGAGATTTTCAGTCATCCAGGTCATTGTTGCCCCAAAGGTTCTTTTTTTCAAGAGGCAACTAGACTTTCTGGTTTTTCTTTGAAGACATTTCGCTTCTCATCCAAGAAGCTTCTTCACCTCTCAGCTCTTCTTCAGCTGAAGAAGCTCCTTAGATGAGAAGCGAAACATCTTCAAAGTAAAACCAGAAAGTCCAGTTGCCTCTTGAAAAAGCACCTTTGGAACAACTACTGTCAAAGTTTGCAAAGTTCCCTTTGATTGTAGGAGTCAGCCACTGTTTCTATGTGAGAGTTGAGGCCAACATAGTCTGTGTGTTGAACACAAAAGGCGCTTGTCTCCATCTGATCACCCTAGATAAAAACAACAATGAACTCGACAGCAGCCCCCAAACTGAGTGCCAACCAATTGTTGAATAACACAACAGGTACAAAAGAGCGCAATTATTTCCTTGTCTATCAACACAGAGATTTTGCCTGGGGAAAGTCTGTTCTCTGTCTTCAGGAACTGTGGATTTGGGAATCTTCTTTTCAAATGACTTGCACCTCAAATAGCAATTCTGTGCATGGCTACAAATTGAGTTTATGGGGTCCTTGGTGCTCTTTGTCCTTGGTTGTTTTCTTGAAGATGTTTCATTACCCAACTGGGTAACATCATTAGGGCACTTTTTGTCCAGTCATTCCTTGGATGATCAACAGAAGACCAGGCATGAGTACAAACAGTTAAGATGCTGGCCTAGAAATCAAGAAATAGTGAGTTCTAGTCCCACCTTTGGAATGAAAGCCGGCTGGGTGGTTTTAGCCCAATCACCAAGAGACAGTGAGTTCTAGTTCTGCCTTAGGCATGAAAGCCAACTGGGTGACTTTGGGTCAATCACCAGTAGGAGGTGAGTTTTAGGCTCTCTTTGGGCAGGACTGGATGACTTTGGGCCAGTCTCTCTCTCTCTCTCTTCCTCTCTCTCTCTCTTTCTCTCTGTCTCTGTCTATCTCTGTCTGTCTATCTCTCTGTCTCTCTTTCTGTCTCTGTCTATCTGTCTGTCTGACTGTCTGTCTCTCATCAACCTCACTCCCAGGATTGTTGTTACAGGTAAAAAGATGAAGATGAAGGAGCTTTACAAAGGTTCACCCACTTGAGTTACTTATCCAGTAACAAAAGCAGGATTTTAAAGAGATCTAATAAACAAGCAAACCTTGATATTTGCTTAGTTTGCATTCAGGGGCAAACCCAATTAATTTTTTTTAAACCCCCCTTCTTCTGTACACTTCCCCTCTCCTCTTTTCTCCTGCCTCTGTTTTTCCCCCCTCTTCCCCCTCCCCTGTCCATCCACTTTCTCAGCTCAGCCATTAAATTGCTGACTTCATGATTTCCTGCCTTTGTGCCCCCCCTCAACCCGTTCTCCAGGGACGGTCTCTCCAAACACGGGTTCTGCCAGCTGCTGCTGCTATGTTGTACTGCAGTTCAAATGCCTCCCGGTCGCCACAGCTGTGTGTTTTGAACTTGACTGATTACACAGGGAAGTGAACCATGCTGATTCGCATCTCCACACACCCCCAGCCTCTTCCTTATTAGAGAGCAGTCAAGCCTGGCCCCTTCTGACTCCCCTCCCAAATTATCTGAGCTGTGGGCTTTGCTCACCTCCTTGCAGGTGGGATAAACCTGATAATAGCAATAGCACTTAGACTTATATACCGCTTCCCAATGCTTTACAGCCGCTCTCTAAGCGGTTTACAGAGTCAGCTTATCGCCCCCAACAATCTCGGTCCTCATTTTACTGACCTCGGAAGGGCGGAAGGCTGAGTCAACCTGGAGCTTTGAATGTGAGATTTGAACTGCCGAATTGCAGGCAGCCTGCAGTCAGCAGAAGTAGCCTGCAGTGCCACATTCCAACCACTGTGCCACTGTGGCTCCCATCATTCCTGCCCCTCCTTCTGTGATAAACCCCTCCCTCCGGGACCGCACTGCTAATCACAGGGGCTGTGAGTTCTAGGCCTGCCTTAAGCATGAAAGCCAGCTGGGTGACTTTCAGCCAATCACCAGGAGACTGGGAGTTCTAGTCCCACCTTAGGCATGAAAGCCAGCTGTGTGACTCTGGGCCAATCACCAGGAGTCAATGAATTACAGTCCTGCCTTAGCCATGAAAACCACTTTGGTGACTTTGGGTCAACCACAGGGGACTGTGAGTTCTAGTCCTGCCTTAGACATGAAAGCTGGCTGGGTGACTTTCGACCAATCATCAGGAGACAGTGAGTTCTAATCCCACCCTAGACATGAAAGTCAGCTGGGTAAATTTTGGGCTCGTTCCTCTCTCTCAGCACAACCCATCTCACGGGGTTATTATTGTTGGGGAGGAGGAAGGAATATTAGGTATGTTCACTGCCTTGACTTATTTACAAAAATAACAATGGCAGGATAAAACAAAATAAATACATGTTGCAGACATTGCAAAACCCCTAGCAGTTTGAGGAGCAGAGGCAATCTTAGACCAACATTAGTCTTGATCTTGGCCCATCTCATCCCGTGCTGGCTGGCTGGCTGGCAACTACTCTACAGATGTACAAGACTTTTCCTATTGAAGATACCAAGAATTGATCCTGCGCCTTTCATCCAGCAAAGCCCCCAGTGTCCTTTGGCAGCTCAGGTTACGCTACCATATTCTACCACATGCTGGCTGGGGAATTCCAGGAGTTAAAACCCAGCCATCTGAGAAGTGTCAAGATCGGCACTGCATTGCTCTACGATGCAGCTTGCCAACAACAAACATAGAAAACTGCTTTTCCTTCACCCAGTTGCTCGCTCGCCCCCTTCATTCTAAATTCTGGTCACCACATTACAAAAAAAGATGTTGAGACTTTGGAAAAATGGCAAAGAAAAGCAATTAAGATGATCAAAGGCCTGGAGACTAAAACATATGAAGAACAGCTGCAGGATTTGGGTCTGGCTAGTCTAAAGAAAAGAAGAATTAGGGGTGACATGATAGCAGTGTTCCAGTATTTGAGGGGCTGCCCCCAAAGAAGGTATTCCATTTATTTGTCAAACATGTACAAGATAACAAGTGTAAGTATGAACATAAACAAGAACGAAGGGAGTAAATATAGATAAATGGGGACAGTAAGACAGGGACGGCAGGCACCCTGGTGCGCTTATGCACGCCCCCTTTAAGGACCTTTTAGGAATGGAGTGAGGTCCACGGTAGACAGTTTGAGGTTGAAGCTAGGAGGGGTTGAGGCTGTGACAATGGTATCGGGTTGGGAGTTCCAGGCATTGACCACTCTGTTGCTGAAGTCATATATTCTGCAATCGAGTTTGGAGCAGTTTACCTTGTGTTTGTACTGGTGGTGGTTTGCCCATGTATTATTGTGAGGCTGAAGAAGTCGTTGACAGGTAATATATTGCAACAGACAATTTTGTGTACTATGCTTAAATCAGACGGCAGGCGGCGCAGTTCCAGATTGTCCAGGCCCAAAATTTCGAGCCTGGAGGCAGAGGGAATTATATTGTGAGTGGAGGAGAGGAGCACTTTTCTCGAGAAATACCTCTGAACCTGCTCAAAGAAGAGGGGGTCAACTTATTTTCCAAAGTACCAGAAGGCAGGTCAAGAAGCAATGGATGGAAACTGATCAAGGAGAGAAGCAGCCTGCAATTTAGGAGAAACTTCCTAACAGCGAGGACAATTAACCAGTAGAACAGTTTGCCTTCAGACGTTGTGGGTTCTTCATCACTGGAGGTTTTTCCAAAGAGACTGGACAGTCACTTGTCTGAAATGGTACAGGAACTCCTGCTTGAGCAAGGGGCTGGACTAGAAGACCTCCAAGGTCCCTTCTGGCTCTATTTTGATTCCGATTCTCCTTTCCATATGCCCTTCAAGGAGACCCACCTCTCTACCATCTCAGAGGCAGGGAAGAGGCACCAGAGAAGATAGTGTGATGACGCGACACCCTTCTTTTCAACCATGTACGGTTTTTCACTTGCATTGTGGTGCTGGCAGCAATTCAAGGGAAGATAGCCCGAGGAAACCACCCCCCTCTTGCAAACCAAAAGACTTGAGAGGCCGAGAACTTCCCTGCTGATGCCCCAATTTTGACCTTGAGGATTGGCAACTTCTTCACCCTACATCACAAGTCAAGAAGAACCTGGTGGCTCAAGTTTCATAATCCAGTTGCTTCTGATGGAACCTGTCCAGAATATCTGGCGTGCACCATCTTGTCAATCCTGCTGATATGCGTTGACCTGGAGATAACCTCAGAAGAATTTCTTTTTGAGTGGATGTGGAAAATGAGGACACCGTTAGGCATTTTTACTTTATGGCTCTTCAGCTTCCAGGGAGCCATGAAAACATTATTGGCTCTGCTCTCTTCACAGTCCTTCAGCCTGAGCCATTTTTTGAGTGACAGACAGGTGCTGAAGGAATTACCAGCTGTCTCGCTGCTTAGTGCACGTCTCTGTTAATGTTTTTTTTGTCCGTGCAATCGATACAGAAGGTTTTCGAAGGAGAACATTTTAAAAATCCTCATTTCAACCTTCAAGGTTGTGTTAGGTGAACAGACTGAAGGATAAGAACCTTGAGGGTCAAAACTTTGCAGTGGTTGGGCTCTGTTTTAGTGGGCGTAAAAAGTTGGTGGAAATCTCCAGAGACCCTGAAACCAAAGAATTTTCTTTTGGGACTGATGGATAAGCAGATGGGTGGGTGAAACTATGGAGTTTTGCTTTCATATATGACAGCTGCAAGAAGAGTATTATATGCACAAAGATCCAGCTTCCCCCTACAATGGAAGAATGGATCGTAAAGATGATGGAACTTACTGTGGTGGCCAAACTGATCGCTTTATTTAAAGACAGGACATTATCTAAGCCCCATTTAGAATAGAATAAGAATAGATGGGAGGGACCTTGGAGGTCTTCTAGTCCAGTCCCCTGCTCAAGTTCCGATTCAAACCTATTTTGAGTGAAACTGAAAAAATACGAAATTACAATACAGGGTTTTTGATAATAAGAAGGAAAAAAATGAATTACAGGGAAAAAAATATGAGTAATGTAACTATAAGTAAGGGGATAATCTACGTTTATATATCACTGCTGTAAAAAGAAAACCGGAATTCAATTCTTTATGTTTCTTTTCTGCACTTTTGTTTCTGTTCATTTTTTATATTTCTTATTCTAAATATTAGTTCTTGCTGGTTTTTATCTTTCATCTTAACATTTTAAAAATACAGGTTGTCCTCAGCTTACAACAGTTTGTTTAATGACCGTTTGAAGTTACAACACTGAAAAAAGTGATGTATGACTGTTTTTCACACATATGACCATCCCCATGGTCATGTGATCAAAATTCAGATGCTTGGCAACTGACTCATATTTATGACAGTTGCAGGGTCCCAGGATCCTCTTTTGCAATCTCTTGGCAAGCTAAGTCAATGAGGAAGCCAGATTCACTTAACAACCATGTGACTAACAGATTAACAGAGTTGGAAGGAATCTTTTAGGTCATCTAGTCCAACCCTCCCCCCCACTCAAGCATTTCTGCATATACCATTTCTGACAGATGACAGTCCAGTTTCTTCTTGAAAGCCTCAAGGGATGAAGCTCCCACAACTTCCGAAGGCAACTTTTGGTCCATTGGTTGATTATTCTCACTGTCAGAAAATCTCTCTTTATTTCTAGGTTGAATCTCTTCTTGATCAGTTTTCATCCATTCCTTGTCTGGCCTTCGGGTGCTTTGGAAAATAGCTTGACCCCCTCCTCTCTGTGGCAGCCCATCAAATATTGGAAGACCACTATCATGTCTCCCCTGGTCCTTCTCTCCACTAGACTAGCCAGGCCCAGTTCCTGCAACCGTTCATGGTATGTTTTAGTCTCCAGTCCCCTCATCATCCTGGTTGCTCTTCTCTGCACTTTTTCTAGAGTCTTAACATCTTTTTTATAGTGTGGTGACCAAAACTGGATGCAGTATTCTAGGTGTGGTCTTACTAAGGCTTTACAGAGTGGTATTAGTACCTCCCTTGATCTCGATTGTATCCCTCTGTTAATGCAATTTAGGATTGCATTGGTTTTTTTGGCTGCCACCACGCACTGCTGGCTCATATTTAGCTGGTTGTCCACTAAGACTCCGAGATCCCTCTCACAATTCCTGCTATTAAGGCTGGTTTCACCCGATCTGTATGTGTACTGAATAACTGAACACCTGTAGTGAGAAAGGTCATAAAATGGAGCAAAATTCACTTAATAACTGTCTCTCTGAACGACAGAAATTTTCAGGCTCAATTTCAGTCGTCAGCCGAGAACTCAAGGTTTATAGAGATGGATATAGAAGAAAGCTCTTCACTTCAGCTCGGTTCTGTTGAGGACTGGCACGTTCCATTTCAAGACCCTTAAAAGAAGGCAGGGCAGGACCATAGCTAACCTGAGTTTCTAATTCTGAAACATCCACTGTGTGGAAAAGCAGGAGCATTGTGCGTGCATGCGTGCGTTTGTGAGCGAAATCACTTTGCATGTTTAAACAGGCTAACCAATTACAGATGGAGAGAGGCTTCAGAATATTCCACTGTAATTGGATTTCAGCTTTGTTTGTGGTTTTGGCATCTGCTTCCCGAGGCCATGAGATGGAAAAAAATAGAAACAGGGGAAAAAAAAAACAGATTTCGTGGAAACGCTTTGGAACATTCTCCGGCCCCCTTGAACGGATCCCAATTACCTTTTGGGAAAAAAAAGGGAATCTGTAAGTTGAAATCCTGCTAAATGCTGCTCCTTTTTCCTTTATTACTTTTTTTTTTAAAGAAATAATATCTCCTTCCTTTCCTTAAAAGTTTTGATCGTTGCACTCGGCGAAGTGTCTAGTTCCTGTGTTAAGACGGTCTTTTTCCCTGAAGCATCCTTGTGCGATAATTACACAGGCTTGTTAATGGTGGTGAGTCAGGCTTTGTCAGTTTCAAATAACTGTAATTTCTCTCCCGAGCTCTGAATATTCTTTGCATCTTTTAAGAATTTCACGTCACCAATTTTGTGTGTTGTGGGGGTGGGAGCTATCCAGAAGCCGGAAGACGCCTAGGGGTGCAAATTCAAGGGTGAAAGAAGCAACTTGGTCAGAAAAAGAGGTGCACCTTCTCAGCTGCAACATTTTCAAAGGTTTGAACTTCGGTTCTCATAATTCTCGGCAGTGACTGGTGAATTCTGGAGCTGACCATTATCACCATCATCGTCATCATCATCATCGTTATCATCAGATAGATATAGAATAACAGAATTGGAAGGGACGTTGTAGGTCATCTAGTCCAGCCTCCCGCACAAGCAGGAGATCCTACACCATTTCTGACCGATAGCAGTCCAGTCTCTTCTTGAAAGCCTCCAGTGGAGAAGCTCCCACAACTTCCGAAGGCAACTTCTGTTCCATTGGTTGATTGTTCTCACTGTCAGAAAATTCCTCTTTATTTCTTGGTTGAATCTCTCCTGGATCAGTTTCCATCCATTGTTCCTTGTCTGGCCTTCAGGCGCCTTGGGAAATAGCTTAACCTCCTCCTCCTCTCTGGGGCAGCCCCTCAAATAGTGGAAGACTGCTCTCCTGTCTCCCCTGATCCTTCTCTTCACTAGACTAGCCAGGCCCAGTGCCTGCAACTGTTCATGGTATGTTTTAGCCTCCAGTCCCCCAATCATCTTGGTTGCTCTTCTCTGCACTTTTTCTAGAATCTCAACATCTTTTTTATAGTGTGATGACCAAAACTGGCTGCAGTACTCTGGGTGTGGACTTACCACCTTGATAAAGATGGGGCAGAAACCCTGGAGCTTGCTGCGAAAATGCCCCCTCCAAAAAGATCTAGAACTGGCTTCCTCTAAGTTCAAGGAAGTAAAGCACCCCTACTGTTTCACCATTGTGTCCCAGATGCACCACCAGTGCTGGGACAAAAAGTGGCACTCTTAGCTTTTTGGGGGGGAGGGGAGGGGGAGGTTTATTAGAGCAGGACAATACGGTGACTCCTTGTCCTGTTGTATCATACTTCAGAGTCTGCAGTCCTTCTTGCTCCATTGGCTCCTGAATTGCAGTTTGGAACAAGAAAACAAGGCGAGATGAAGTGCCCAGCCACATTCGCTGTATTGAATTAATTGATGTCCATTTCCAAGGCATTTATATTCAAATGAAATACAATCAAGTGTGTGTGTGAGTGTGTTTTTCCCCTTGGCTGCACACGTCTTCAGGACCAAATGCCACCCTGGGTTTGACACATTTGCATAAACCTATGTTTCCATGTTTGTGCTTCCTAGGTGTTTAAACCCTCCTCTCCTCTGCCTCTTTCTATCCTCCCATCAAAACTGCTAAGCAGGATAGGACAGAGAGAAGTAGGGCTCATGTTTGACCTTGGTTCACTGCATGATTAATTGAAAAATGTATGTTGCACACAGTGAGGTTTCCCTTTAGCAGACTAATTGAGGGGAGATGTTCATTAACGCTGAAGGCAGGTTTTCCTATAAGCACCTGTCATGCTTCCCAAGTAGACTAGACAGGAAACATACCAGGTGAGCTAATCCTAGAACATAGAATAACAGAGTTGGAAGGGACCTTGGAGGTCATATAGTCCAACCCCCTAATCAGGCAGAAGAATCTATCCCATTTTAGGCAAATGGCTGTCCAGTCTCTTCTTGAAAGCCTCCAGTGATGGGGCACCCATAACCTCCAAAGACAAGCCATTCCACTGGTTGGTTGTTCTCACCATTGGGAAATTTCTCCTTAGTTCTACAGTAGGTTGCTTCTCTCCTTGATTAGTTTTCAGCCATTACTTCTTATCCTGCCTCCTGGTGCTTTGGAGGATAGCTTGACTCCCTCTTCTTTGGGGCAGCCCCTCAAATATTGGAACACTGCTCTCATGTCTCCCCTAGTCCTTCTTTTCATTAAACTAGACATACCCAATCCCTGTAATCGTTCTTCATATGCTTTAGCCTCCAATCCCCTAATCATCTTTGTTGCTCTTCTCTGCACTCTTTCCAGAGTCTCAACATCCTTTTTTATATCATGGTGACCAAAACTAGATGCAATATTCCAAGTGTGGCCGTACTAAGGCTTTCTAAAGTGTAACATTTGTGAAACCCTATTTTACTGTAAGGCTACATTAACAGAAGTTTGCAAGTCTGAAAGTACAAATCTCTCACCATCTCCTTTACAGCCTGAGTAACTAGGGAGAGTCTCTTTTGAGCCTCTTTCTCTGCCTGTTATGCAGCTATGGGCTACATTGTCTCTTATTTGATTGTTCTCTAGGCCAATTTTCAATCTCTCTCTCTCTTACCCAAATGGTGACTTCTGTCTGATTGACTATAGATGTATTAAGCAGCTGGATTAACTCTGCCTACTGGCTTCCTGAACTTGGGTGTCATCTAAGATGAGGGCCCACTTTGATAGCGTATCTTCAATTTGACGTGTGTTGTCTGGAAACGCATGGGTAGCCTGTGATGGATTAGCAGAATTAATCTCGGTTATGTCACGAGCACATTACACAAGGCTCAATTGAGCTTGATGGATCCCCCCCCCATTTCTTATTTATTATTTCCTGCCACATGCCACTAAATCGGAGCCCTCTTAATCTTGTAAAGCATTGGAGCTGCATGCGGGAGAGCAGCTTACATATAAGGGTCAGCATTTCCATAATTAACCCAATTTTTCATGCTTCCTGGTTGCAGGGGCTTTTAATTTATGCTGGACCAAAACGGTTTGGTGATTTAGAAGGCCTGGCTTTGCATTTGGAAGAGGACAGAAGACAATATAAAGTCATCAAGTTTTAGGGAAAGCATTTTTCACCCCTGAATGAAGCTCCTTTGTGCAAATTAACCTTGATCTTGTTTGGATCTTTCAGACACTAAACTGATGAGAATTAGAACTTCAAATCCGTTCAGAAAATTGTTCACATCCAATTGAAGTTTCAGAATCATTTTGGGATAAGACTAGCGAGGTGGATTGGGTCTGGGTTCTAGTCCCATTTTAGGAATGAAAATGTCTGGATGATTCTGGACCAATCACCAGGAGACAATGAATTCTAGTCCTGCCTCAGCCACAAAAGCTGGCTGGGTGACTTTGGGTCAATCACCAGGAGATGGTAAGTTCTAGTCCCATGTTAGATATGAAAATGTCTGGATGATTCTGTGCCAATTACCAGGAGACACTGAGTTCTAGTTTCACATTAGACAGGAAAGGTGATTAGTTGACTTTGGGCCAATCACCAGAAAGACGGTGTATTCTAGTCCCACCTTAGGCATGAAAGCCAACTTGGTGACCTCACAGAGTTGTTGTTATGGGGAAAATAGGAGGTGTAATGAGATATATTTGCTCCCTTGAGTTCTTTATCAAAATAATAAAGGTAAGCTTAAACAATCTACTAAATGAAACAAATACTAGATCAAAATAATCAGTCCGTCAACAGGAAAAATGCTCCCGACAATTACGGTCCAACCATGAACTGCAGGATGATCATGTTGTTATTCCGTTTGTAAAGAACACCAAGATATCCAGGGAACAGCTGGTCTTCTAATTGAATCAGGCTTCCAAGCTGTATTATTATTTTTTAAATGTCCAATTCGATTGATTTTTGTTGCCCTGCCTGAGACCTCACCAAGTACCGTTTTAGCTTATCATTACCCTGCATTTATGCATTTATCCCAAACGACCCTGCGCCTGTAGAATTACTTTTTGAATCCCAGCAACAGATTTGTAAAACAAATGTCTGTTGGAAAGAGGTGGGGGGGAGGAAGGAAGAAATTTTACTGCTGGAGCTGAGTGCATAAGTTGCGATGAATAATTAATTGGATGACAACGCTTTCTTTTCTGCTAATGGGAATATCCACAAAGGGAGAACGCAGCAGCGGCTGACTTTATCCCAAGGAGAAGCAACTGGGCCCAGAGTCACAGCTCCGAACCTCCTTTCTATGGATCCCAGAGCTATCCCAGCCCCTCAGGCTAAAAATCAGGGGTTCTCCCCACCATATTTGGCACCTCTTTTCATGTTTGCTCAGAAAGTCTATCGCTCTCTTCATTATCCTGGGAATATCTGAGCAAGCAGGGCCAAATCAGGCTGGCTGCACATCTCTATTATGTCAATCCATTCACAAGGTATGAAGTCACACACTGATTTGAGATGTAGGGGACTGAAATGGAGCCCCCCCCCCCCGGTCGCCTTTTTGCAAGCACAGCCTGTTTAGCTTCTTACCCCGTGCCCTGCAGTCTTGATGGGAATGCATTTCCTTGCAATGCAGCCAAGCCTGGCTCCCATCCATTCTTAATTTGCAAGTGGGAATAACTGCTTAGCAGTGAGGAATTCTTTCTGGTTTGCTGCTGCAGCCAATTCCTTCTCAAACAAATCTCTGTCTTTTGCCACAGAGCTTGTGCCAAGAGTTGGCAGCGCACTGCCTGTTGTGGTTTAATTTGACAAGGAGCATCGGTTCTCAGGTGCTCCGACACACTTTAGAAAAGTATCACCACAAAACTGTTAGCGTCGACAGCATAATGTTAGCAGTTTCATGCTCTAACACCAAATGCCAGTGATTGAACCGCTGGAGGGCAACAGGGAGACTTGTCTAGGGAGATTCTCAGTCATCCAAGCCATGGTTGTCCCAAAAGTGCTTTTTTTTTCAAGAGGCAACTGGACTTTCTGGTTTTTTTCTTTGAA
The DNA here is from genome assembly GCA_009733165.1 of Naja naja. NCBI lineage: Eukaryota > Metazoa > Chordata > Lepidosauria > Squamata > Elapidae > Naja > Naja naja. Next base: position 9,832,272 of record CM019165.1, read on the forward strand.
GACATTTCGCTTCTCATCCAAGAAGCTTCTTCAGCTCTAACAGGATGGTGAGGAATGGAAGGATTTATACTCCTTGCTGACAGCTGGTCATTTGCATCCTTTGAGAGGGTCGTTGAGGCCACTTGGAGGTTTATCTGTGTCCTCAAGGTCACCTGAGTGGAGCTCCTGGTTCCTCTGGTCTGCAATTTTTTCCACCCCACCCTGGAAATCCATTCCAGCTCCCCCACCATTTCAGAGGGGTTCATCCCAAATTGCATAGCTAAAAGTCTGTAGAGATTCTCAGTCATCCAGGTCATGGTTGTCCCAAAGGGGCTCTTTTTTTTCAAGAGGCAACTTCCTTCTTTTGTCTTTGAAGATGCTGCTCATCCAAGAAGCTTCTTCTTCAGCTCTGACTGGATGGTAGGGATGGGAAGGATTTATATTCCTTGCAGACAGCTGGCCGTTTGCATTACTTTTTTTTGTGGGGGGGGGGGGGTCACAGAATTGCCAAGCATATGCCTACTGCGTCAATGAGATCGTGATCAGATGCAGATGGCATGTTGTGTTCAACTCAGAAACCCCTTGAGGATGAAGTTCAACTGCCTTCCTTCAGACCTGATCCTGTTGGAGACGCCGGTGGTTACCAGAGCTTGACAGAGGATTGGGTCAAAGATAGGTCACCTCTGAGTAGGCTACCTCTAAGTAGGCTATTTAATATGGTGCTCTGTCTCCGACACGTAGCAAGGCAGCCAAGCAAATCGCAGGACGCCGAGGTCTTATATTACTGCAGGAGTTCACCTCTAAGTCAGCACTTTTAATTCACCCTTCATACACTCTCTTTTCCTGCCTTTCAAACCAGGTGTTTTCTACATCTTTAGTTTCCAACTAGGTTTTTAGCAACACCACCACTGGAGGGGAAGATGGAGGTCATCCCTGCAAGAAAGAAGAGTGTTTAATTGGGATTTTTGTGCATGGTATTATGACATCAATTACACAAACGCACACCAGATGCCATTGACTGGAGCGCAGATATCATCTCCTCCCCCTTGAAGTGCTAAGAGCTGACTCAAGGTTAAGAGCTTCTTAAGGCCCATCAATAAGAAGGGAGTCAATTGTCTCATTGGCAAATTCCTTAATAAAAGCTTGTAGGCACGCAGCTATCTTATCTGCCTTTTGGTCAAGATGCCCGGCTAGGAACTGGGAGATGATGAGTTCTAGTCCTGCCTTAGGCATGAAAGCCAGCTGGGTGACTTTGGGCCAAACACCAGGAGATGGTGAGTTCTAGTCCTGCCTTAGGCATGGAAGTGGCTGGGTGACTTTGAGCCAATCATCGGGAGATAGTGAGTTCTAGTCCTGCCTTAGGCATGAAAGTGGCTGGGTGATTTTGAGCCAATCATCAGGAGATGGTGAGTTCTAGTCCTGCCTTAGGCATGGAAGTGGCTGGGTGACTTTGAGCCAATCACCGGGAGATGGTGAGTTCTAGTCCTGCCTTAGGCACAAAAGCCATCAAGGACTCCACAGTTCAACCCTGAGCTACAAATATTCTCTTCCATTGACGTTCATTTTCTCTCTACCCTAATTTCTTACTTTGGGTAGACAAATGAGCCCATCTTTGTCTTCTGACACCAGCCTTTTCCAGAAGCAAGCCTAGAATGCAATTAATAGATGGCTTTCCCCCATCCCCCATTGCCTTAATTAACACACTGCATAAATACATGGCCGGGGTCAGAAGCTCTCATTGGCCTTGAAAAGGTTGCAAAAGAAGAGAGAGTATTGTAGCCAGCCGAGGTCCATTCCGAGAGGCCGGTGGGTCAGGTTCTTGACCGCCCTTTTGTTCCCAATCAGTGGGAAATTAATTGCTTTCTATTAATGGGCAAGAATCAGGGACTCCATACAACCTGCTTGGATGGGCTACATGCAGCTGGGATTGCTTCAAGCCAAAAGACTGTTGACTTTTCTCTCTGTCTTTTGTCAATAGATAATGGTTGACTTTGAACCAAACCATTGGGTCTTCACCAACGCTTGTCTCTGGCCACAGTGCAAATTTCTCTGACATCTGGGTGGAGGAGAGGAACAATCAACCTTTTTTTAAAAAAAAAAATCCAATTGTTTTCACAGAGAACAAATTTGGAAATCATGAGTAATCTGTCATGGGCAGCTGTCTTGTATTTGGAGCTGTCAAGATTGTCTAGGGTTAATATACATGAAGTGCCAGCTCTGATTTATCTCTGGAGACTAGTATTGTTCCCCCAAATCATCAGCAGATCAGGGATAGGGAGCCCCAGAATCAGAAGCCTGTGGTTCTGAAACCAGACTAACAAGAGTTGGAAGAGACCTTGGAGGTCTGCTAGTCCAACCCCCTACTCAAAGAGGTGATTGTATACCATTCCAGACAGTGGTGGGATTCAACCGGTGTAACAACCGGTTCGCGCGCATTTTGCGCTCTTCATGTTCAGCTCTAAAACTCACCTTCTACTGCAGCCCCAGTGAGCAAAACAGCTGAAGCAGGCAATCCACGGTGCCGTGCAAATCAGCGGGGCTGCAAAACATGGAAATATAGGACAGCCTAGGGCAGAGGCAGGTTGAATGGGACCAACTCATCGCCAGAACTACCGGTTCGCCTGAATTGGTCCTAACTGGTTGAATCCCACTCCTGATTCCAGGCAAATGGCTGTCCAGTCTCTTCTTGAAAACCTCCATTGATGGAGCACCCACAACTTCTGGAGGCAGATCATTCCACTGACTGGTTGCTCTCACTGTCAGGAAACTTCTCCTTAATTCTAGGTTGCTTCTCTCTTTGACAAATTTCCATCCGTTATTTTGTCCTTCTCAGGTGCTTTGGAGAATAGGTTGACCCCCAATTCTTTGTGATAGCCCCCCAAATATTGGAAGACTGCTATCATGTCACCCCAGTCCCTCTTGATGGCTTTCCGTTTGTCCTCTTGGTGGGCTCTTCCTTTATCCATTGCCCATCAGTCTGGCCACACACAACACTCTGTTGTAGACCATACTGTTGCACGCATGCTGAGTTGTAATGCTGGTTTCTTGATTTTGGATGTTCAATCGGTACCTCAGGCGACAAAACCTGGCAAAATCCCCTTGCTTTGTGTCCCTGGCTTTAACGTGCTTAACGAGGCCCTAATTTGACTCCATTTACTCCAATTAGTTCAGTTTGATTTTGTTTATTTCAGATGTTTGATTAAACTTTGCTTGAAATGGAACTAATCAAAGGAGCAGTTCAACTTAGTTAAACAAGCAAACTAAGTGAATTAAGGCTTAATCTGAAGCAGATGCCCCACTTCGACTGTTCTCCTGTTGGCCAGGAACTCCAAAGAGGAATGGGATTAGGAGAACAAAGACGGCCACAGCTGGAAGACCTGGTTCGAATTTGGCTGCGTTCACACAACATGGCAAGTTCATTGCGGTTCGGCATGTCATGGAAACCAGGCCAGTGTGTGTGGTTCATTTGAAATTCAGGCAAATCCATATCATTGGGTTAACTCAATAAGCTTTTGTTCAGTAAATACAGTGCGTTGGACCCAACCCTTGAGTGGGTTGCAAAGTTATATCATCTTCTGGATTTCTTCAGGGAAAAGAAAAGAGGTTGATTAAGTGATTTCTTTGAGAAAGAAATACTTGTGGGTTTTAACTTAGGGGACCTTAAAGGTTGTGGAACACTGAACTTGGGGTCTATTCTTATTTTTATCGTGGTATACCATAGTCATTTGTGAATTGATTTATATGTATCCTGCCTTTATTATTATTACAAATAACTCAAGGTGGTGTATCCCAGTGGTTCTTAACCTTTTTGAAAGAATCGCCCCCTTGAGCCATTGAGGAAGTTGTCATCGCCCCCCTACCCCAACATAACTGCCCCCCTGCCACCTCTTAGCGTCCCCAAGAGGGCCAGCAGAGGGGCGCTAAGAGGCAGCAGGGGGGCAGCGCATCGAACGCGGCAGCACGTAACGTGCCACTGCTTCCGCATTGGAGGCGCCGGCTCTGGAGCAGTGCTAGTCAATGGGTGAACCTGCAGGGCCGTCCGGCACCTTGAACACCCCCGTCGCCTCTTAGCACCCCTCTGCCGACCCCCTTGGGGATGCTAAGAGGTGGCAGGGCGTTGCAGGCTCACCCCATTGACTGTTGTACCGCACTTGAACCGGCACCTGTCCATCCATCCATCCAAAAAGTCTGTCTGTTTGCCTGCCTGCCTTCCTGCCTATCTACCTGTCTGTCTGTCTTTTTGTCTACCTACCTACCTATCTACCAATATAGATCTCTCTCTCTCTCCCAATATATCTCCCTCCATCGCCTCCATATCACCCCCCTTCCATTCTTTCGCCCCCACGTCACCCCTTTTCGTTCCATCGCCCCCCTGAAAAGCAAAATCGCCCCTTGGGGAGCAATATCGCCCAGGTTAAGAACCACTGGTGTATCCAATACACCTTCCTCCACCTATTTTCCGTGCAACAACAACTCTGTGAAGTGAGTTGGGCTGAGAAAGAATGACTGGCCCAAAGTCACCCAGTTGGCTTCCATGCCTAAGAGGGGACTAGAATTCACTGTCTCCTAGTAATTGGCCCAAAGTCCCCCAGCTGACTTTCATGCCTAAGATGGGACTAGAACTCAACTGGTAATGGCTCAAAATCACCCAGCCAGCCTTCATGCCTAAGGAAGGACTAGAACTCACTGTCTCCTGGTGATTGGCCCAATGTCCCACAACCAACTTTCATGCCTAAGGCGGGACTAAATTCATCATCTCCTGGTGATTGGCTCAAAGTCCACCCAGCCAGCTTTCATATCTGAGGTGGGACTAGAACTCACGGTCTCCTGGTTCCTAGCCTGATATTGCCCTCACCACCAGACCAAGCTTGCCTGATAGTTAAAAATGCAAGGAAAAAAGAGCATCATTTACATTCTTTCACCGGTACAGAGGTGGTCTTCAGCAGGTTCTGACCAGTTCTGGAGAACCGGTAGCGGAAATTTTGAGTAGTTCGGAGAACCAGCAAATCCCACCTCTGACTGGCCCCGCCAACCCCACCTCTTCTCTGCCTCCCATTGAGTCCCAGCTGATCGGCTGGGTCTCCTTTGGTTGCCCTGCACAGGAGAGCGGAGCTGGAAAGAAGGTTAGTGGGGTGGGGAAGGAATGGCGATTTTGCAGTATCCTTCCCCTGCCATGCCCACCAAGCCACACCCACAGAACCAGTAGTAAAAAAAAATTGAATCCCACCACTGCACCTGTAGTCTACTCTATTTCACATGTGCCTGAGTGGAGACCTGATACAGAGTTGAAAAAAGAAGAATGTTAGTTCACATTTTGCATGCTAGACACAGGCATGATGTTTTGATTGGTGTGCCCTGAGTTATAACTGTCACAAACATCAAATGCCCATTCTCAGACAGAGGAATAAATATATTGCTTTATTCTCTCTCTTTCTTCTGAGCGATTTGTTTTATCTCCAGGCAAATGTCATTTTCTGCCTCTTAGAAGCCTTTTCCCCCATTTTTTCTTTTCCTATATTGCCGCTTCGGGTTGTTTGGTTTTGCTAAGGTCTGGAAGGAGATAAAATGAAGTGCATCATTAAAAAAAAGGCCCTTGAGATAATGGGGGGGGGGAAGCATGACAGAATAAGGAAAGAAGCAGATGGTTAAGCATCAAACTGCACTTGTTACTCCCACATCTGGCAAAATATAGCACCTGTACACGTGCCAAAATGCATCTGAAGAGGATTCTGATTTAAATAATATGTTTTTCATTTGAGAACAATTAACACCAATATTTGCATAGCGTGAAGTGTGGAACTCATTCACATTTTATGTCTGCAGGAAGAATGGGGGACGCAGAGCCAGTGGTTTCTTCGCAATGAATGTTGAGTTGTGACCGTAATGCTTTCATCTACCAAGTCTTCTTCGTAGTGGAGGGAGTGTGTGTGTGTGTGTGTGTGTGTGTGCATAGCACTTTGCATTCAACCTACTGCACCTCTTTAAAGCAGCCATGTCTTTTTTCCAGGATCGTGCACCTGTAGTGGGCTTAGAAGCAAAGTCATGACCCTATTCAAGAGTTGAGGTCACCTGTACTGTGGTTAGGGTGCAGTATTGTAGACTATTTCTGCTGACTGCCAGTTGCCAGCAGTTTGATCCTGACTGGCTCAAGATTGACTCAGCCTTCCATCTTTCCGTGGTTAGTAAAATGAGGACCCAGATTCTTGGGGACAATATGCTGACTTTGTAAACCTCTTAGAGAAAGCTGTAAAGCACCGTGAAGCGGTATATAAGTCTAAGGGCTATTGCTATTTCATTTCTTTTTTTTACAGCTGTGTTGCAAGTTTGGTTCTACTCTCTTGAGAAACTCATTACATTTATGAATCTGAAAGTGACGGTTGACTAAAGAAGTGCTCTCTCTCTGTCTCCCTCTGTCTGTCTTTTTCTGTCTTTCTCTCTGTGTCTCTCTCTGTCTTTCTCTCTGTCTCTATCTCTTACTGTCTGTCTTTCTCTCGTCTCTCTGTCTGTCTCTCTGTTTCTCTCTCTCTCTCTCTCTCTCTCTCTCTCTCTCTCTCTCTCTCTCCCTCTCTGAAAGTCTGTTTCCCACCACCAATTTGTTTTTATTACAGTTTTCTTGCACGTAATACAGATGGCAGCTGTTTTCTTTAGGATGTTTGCTTAGTTTTAACAGAGTGTTTAGACAGACAAAGTGGTGTGCAGGGAGAAGAGAAAGCAATTTCCTTTTTCTTTTCTTTTATTCTTCTGGCTTCATTAAACACTCTGCTGTCCTAATCCCCACTCCATGTCTTAATAAATAGCTCTTTTTAAAAAAATGTATCTTGACTTTAGATCCCTTAATATACTTGCATTTTACAGCAAATCTGGATTGACACATTTGGCATCGCTTGTATATATGGCATTAATGGAATAATTTGAATAATTGGCTGGGTTCCCACCACACTCTAAATCTTCACTTGTGATTTACACACACACACAGTGCCGGAGTTCAGACAATGTGCAACCAGAAGCAAATAAAACCAAATGATGGCTAAAAACAGAATGTGTGAACCAAGCCTATGAAAAAGAATTGTTCAGACGGTTTGCACATCTGTTGGCTTTTTGATGGTGCCTCCAGATGGTTGAGCTCTTTCAGCAGTTATCGATCCCATTAGATATGAGCACAGTTTTGATTTTCTGATCAGTCACTCCTGGACTTGCCAAAACTCTAATCTGCAACTTGCACTTGAGAATCCAGATCTGTTCAATCCTACAACAGGGGCGTCAAACTGAAGGGATGTCAAATTGAAGGTCTGCAGGCCGCAGTGCCTCTGCCAGCATGCAGCCCAGTGGTGGGATTCAATTTTTTTTTACTACTGGTTCTGTGGGTGTGGCGTGGCTTGGTGGGCATGGCTTGGTGGGCGTAGCAGGGGAAGGATACTGCAAAATCCCCATTCCCTTCCCACCCCACTAACCTGCTTTCCAGCTCCGTTCTCCTGTGCAGGGCAACCAAAGGAGACCCAACCGATCAGCTGGGACTCAATGGGAGGCAGAGAAGAGATGGGAGCGGGGCCAGTCAGAGGTGGCATTTGCCAGTTCTCTGAACTACTCAAAATTTCCACTACAGGTTCTCCAGAACCGGTCAAAACCTGCTGAATACCATCTCTGACGCAGCCCTCCCGAGCTCCGTTTTTGCTGGCAGAGGGTTGCAGGAGGCCTTTTCAGCCAAAAATGGAGCTCGGGAGCCTGTTTTCACTGGCAGAGTGCTTGCGCCACCCCAGGCACCCTCTGACATGAGTGACATCTAGGTGGCCCCCCGAGGTCAAAAACAACCCCAATGCAGCCCTCAGTGAAGTCAAATTTGACACCCCTGTCCTATGGGCAAGTTGTGTTCTATTCCTTATGAGCCATGACCTTTCCCCAATACATTTAGTCCTTGACTTAACAACCACAATTGAGATCAAAATTTCTATTGCTAAGTAAGGCGGTGTGCTTGCCTTTGACAATTTTTCTCATAGTTGTTAAATGAAACATATGGCCGTTAAGCCAATCTTGCTTCCCCCATTGCTTTTGCTTCTCTGAAACCCGTCTGGAAGGTTGCAAACAGCAGTCAAAGGACAGCAAAGAAAGGAGAGATTCACAAAGCTGGGATTCTTTGAAAAGCTCCTTTGTCCAACCCGAGATGGATGCTTGCACGAATTCCAGAGAAACGCTTCTTTAAATAACAGCTATTCGGTCACCAAAGTTATCCTTTGGAAAATAATCTGCCTATTTATAATCTGCCCCTCCTTGACTTAGAAACGCTCAGTTCTAGCAAGTTTTTGGTGGTGAGGATTGCTGAAGTGGAGAAGCATGTTGTCCATAATTGTTTTAAAGAAATGTATTGGCTTAATTCTTCTCCAAGTGTGGTTGGCATTGACCCCATTTCAGTATGCCAAACGCCGAGGTACTTAAGTCTTTGATTCATATCCTTCTAGTCCTACTTTGTCAAAGGAAGCAGAAGGCTTAAGTTGGTGGACAGATTTAAAGCTGAAAAATCCATTCTGGGCAGAGCTGAGCAGAATTGTGCCAACTGGCCAGCATGCTTCCTACTGTGGTTTTCTTCCTTGAAAAATATTCTCAATAGCCAGAGAGAGAGAGAGAGAGAGAGAAGACCAGCTCGAATCAGGCAAAGCAAATTTGCAAGGAACCTTGCTTATTTTTCTTTGCCCTTCGCTGAAGAAATTACACTTTTTGCTATGAAGTTGGAACTCTGCCTCTAATTCTAGATTAGAAAAGGAGAAGGGGGGCAGTTTCTTGGCAGACAGAATTTCAGGAAATCCTGGCGGTGTAGCAGCGAGCAAAATTCCTTTATTTTGGCAAACCCAGGTGGGTCAAGTTCAGAGTGCTAATTTAGACACGTTTATTGTGGCACACGAATTCTCCAATTCAATTAGAGCTTTTGGATAGAAACACAGATTGCAGTTCCAGTAAAAAGAGCCTTCCATTTTGCATTGTAGTTTAGAGACAAGTCAAGGGAGAGACCAGAGCTAGCCCCAAATCCTTGATTTGGGATGGCTCAACGTTGCAAAGAAAAAGGATGAAAAAATGTCTACAGGATTCACGTAAGTACCGCGGTGATTCAGTTTTTATTTTCTGTCTATTTATATCCTGCCTTATTTTTTTTTACAAATGACTCAAGGCAGTGTGCATATCCAATACAACTTCTTTTTCCCCCTTTCCCCATAACAACAACCCTGTGAGGAGGGCTGCCCTGACAGAAAGCAACTGGTCCAATGTCTCACAGCTGTTTTTCATGCTTAAGTCCGGACTAGAACTCACCATCTCCTGGTGATTGCCCAAAAGTCACCCAGCCGGCTTTCATGTCTAAGTTAGGATCTGAACTCATAGTCTGTTACTGGTGCCATCACCACTAGACCAAACTAGCTCTCCAAGGTTAGCTTAACACCTGTGGTAAAAATAGTCATAAACGTGCGACTGGTCATGTGATGGTTTGCTTTACAACTGCACCGACTTAACGATGGAAATCCAATCCCAGTTGTGTGTCGAGGACTGCCCATCCTTTAAAACAATGACGACACACCTTCTAAGCTGTGCAGTGGCAAAGGGAATCAATGCTTTTATATCTCTCGGTGTGTGCATCAGCGCCTTCCTTTCTCTGTGCGGAGCTCTTGAAAATGTAATAACGAGCCAGAGGGTTGCAACAACGAAGTAAGTGATTCCTGGGTGACCTGTGGGAATCTCCCCCTCTGGCTTCTTCTGTTGACGCGCATTCGCATTGAATAGTAATGAATATATTATTCATTGCCACCCACCAGGGAGAGCATTGTGGCACTCCACGCATAGATCTGTAACAACAATATTGCCAGCGAAGAAATGGAATGCAAGTGAGAGAGAGAGAGAAAGAAGGAGAGAGGGAGGGAGGCAGACAAGGAAGCTGTTTAACAAGATTGAGAAGCCCGATAGCAGCTCCTTCAGGGATGGGAGAAAAAAAAAAACCCGATGTGAGATACATTTCAAGCAGGGAGAGAGAAATCTCTGCTCGACACTCTGGGGAAGTGATGCATGAAACTCTGTTGGTGGAAAGTTGGTTCTTCGTCTCACGCTATTGCAAGGGTTGTCTTGGAAGTCCAGATGGTTCTTCATGCAGCCCTCCAACCTGGCCAGAGGTGGGTTGGGGTGAGTCCATGAAGATGGATCAAATAGCTGGGTTGGAAAAGGTGAAGGGAAAGAAAGAGTTTTCACCTGCCTAGAAATGAACGAACAAAGCCAAATTTGCTGTTGGTAGAATATTGGTAGCTCAGGGTTGAAGGAGGAAGATTGTGGGATTCTTGGTGCTTTCTGAGCTTGGTGGTTTCCTTGCAGACGTTTCATGAGCCGGCTAGGTAACAGCATCAGCGTTGGAAAGTAGAGAGGTTTTCAGATGGAGGGAGGAGCAGGAGCAGGAGCAGGAGGAGGATGGGTACTTGATGCTCTGGCTTTCTTGTAGATATTTAAATACCAAACTAGGTAACATCATCATCGGAGGAGGAGGACGATGACTGTGGGTCCTTAGTGTTCTCTGAGCTTCATAGTTTTCTTACAAATGTTTCATTACCAAATTAGGTAATCTCATCAGTACACTGATGATGTTACCTAGTTTGGTAATTAAATGTCTGCAAAACCACCCACCAAACTCAGGCAGCACCAAGGACCCCACTGATCATGTGATGCACTGATTCCTTTAACATCCGTGGCAAAGAAGGTGATCAAGTATGGTTCATTTAACAGCCCCCGTGCTTAGCAATGGAAATTGTGGTTGTAAGACCACCTGTATTAAGAAAAGAGTGGCATAGAAGAACAGCTGAGAAGGAGATTCCTAAGCTCATGTAGACCTTCCCAATTATTCTAGCTGAAGTCAAAACCAACTCAGGGTTGAGTTGCAGTCTTCCTGCTGATTACCATTTGTTGCTTCCTGGAATCCTCAGTGGCACACCTTCTAGAGAAGAATGGCAGATACCATGTGTGGGCATTTCCTTTCTACCTGGGGTCGTTGGAGGTCAGAATCTGACATCATCTTGTCAACCACCACAAGCCATAAGTTAAAAGCAGATGTTGATTGCACGTTCCTGCTGTGGTGCACATGCAAATAGTTCTTGAGAGCTTCACATGAAACATCTGGAATCTTTGCCTCAAGCTTCTCTTCCTTCAGGGGTTGAGCACCTGCAAGCATGAATTGATGTCTTCCCAGACATGAAACCATGTACTTGGCCTCAACTTACCCACCTTCTCCCCCTCTTCCATTTACCCTCCAGACAAAACTGTTTTTTTTCTCTCTCTCTCTTCATGGCCAGCAAGGATATTTGGAAGATGAAGATATTGATGTTCTGTACTGATGTTTGTTGGTAATAAGGGGCAAAAAGACCTGGCATGGAATTGTGACAAAACTCAACGTGCTTACAATATCTCAGCTGGGATGGGCCACATGACTCAATCCTATAAATGTTTCTCAACTCTGATTTTACTGTGTGACAATCTTCCGTTATCTGAAGATCAGCAAGTGAGCCTCCATAAGCTCTTGCCAGAGAACAAACTATTATTGTTTGTTTATTCTACATACATTCAAGCCAGGATATTATAACAGATGTTGGGCCAAAATTCTTCTCTGCTTATATGAGTCTATTCCATCTTCAGTTCCAAATACATTTCTTGGGTTTCCAGTGAAAGAAGTCCCACTCTTTTCAGTTTTGAAGTTTGATGATGATGATGATGATGATGATGATGATGATGATGACGATGACGACAGTTAGTCGCACAGATATTTAGACTGGATTTGGCATCTTTATCCACCTAACTGGATAAACCCAGGATGCTGCAACTATTGTTAAATTGAAGTTCACCCATCTTAAAAGTTCCCAAAGTTAAGAAACCCTACTCTATGAATTGCAAAAATCTTTGTGTCTTTATTTGCAAGGAAGAAAAATATAGTAATTTTTGCATTAGCTAATCTGGAGATTAAGATTGTCTGCAGATTAGAAGCAAAGAAATACAACTGCACACACACACACACATACTGCATGCAGCTGTATTTATCTGTCTGTCTCTGTCTCTCTCTTTATATATACACACACATAGAGAGAGAGGGAGGGAGAGAGAGGAGAATCAGGATTGCCTTTGAAAAAAATCTTGATGCAAAGTCCCATATTCCCTGGAAGCTTTTTGAAGTCAACATTTCTTAATGAGCCATAGCATAATTAACTCTGGGTGATGTTTTTTCAGCCACACTGAATTATTCCAAGCAGCCAGGTTAAACATGCCTCAAATTGAAATCCTATCCCTTCTCATTACATAGATTTAATCAATAATATTAATTGGGAAAACAGGAGGATCTCTTTATTAATCTAGCTGGATAGGTATGCTTTGGAAATACAAGTCAACAAAGTGATTAAGCTTGGTTTATAGTTGGGTGTCCAGGATTTTGTGCTCTGTTGTTCCAGTCTCACATCCCAAATCTGGTTGCCTTAAAAGCTGTTAATTCAGAAAGATGGGAAGTTGGCCATCTTTCCGGAGGAATTTTAGGAATGGAGGTGTGGTTTGGAAATGTGTTAATTCAGCCTGGTGAGGATCACAATGGAATTTTAAGGTCACCGAACATGGCAGTGAAACAGTGAGGGGAATAAAAGGATTAAAACTTTATTCCTAAGCAACATCTACATACCATTCTAAAGAGACAATCAAAAGGCTAAAAAGGAAACAAAGACCAAAACACCTCCTAGAATAAGCAGAGACTAACACCAGGATTAACGCTAAACTAACAATCCAGAAGCAAACAACACCTCAAACAAGAAACAGACAGTAAACAACAGCCTAATCAAGCAGAACACACCCAGCAACACTGATACTAGGGTATAAACAGAGAGCAAACCCCACTCCCTTCTAGCACTGATGAAGTTACCTAGTTGGGTAATGAAACATCTGCCAGAAAACCACCAAGCTTACAGAGCACCAAAGACCCTACAGTCCTCCTTCCCCCCTGCAACCCCACTCTCTTCTAATTCTGCTGATGTTACCAAGCTGAGTCATGAAACGTCTGCAAGAAAACAACCAACCTCAAAGAGCATCAAGGACCCCTCATTTCAACCCCAAGCTACAAATATTCTATTTCAAGTGAATTCATCCACCATCCTGGATCAGACTTTGGGGAGGGGGAACCTCCCACAGGTAAGTAATATCACTGTCTTCTATGAATCTCTTTGTGGTGTGTGTGGTGGGAAACACATTTTGCCCTGGTGTGATAAAAAATGCTACCATTGACTCAACTCTTGTAGGAAGTTATTATCCCAGCGTGATGATTCATCCTTGCCTCTGGTGATGCATTAGAAAGAGAAAGCTTTTCTCCAGAAGAAACATGAGAAACGAAAACAAGATCTGTAGCACATCCTAATGATCTACTCAAGGCGTTTCCCCCCACCCACCCCATACCTCCTACATCCTTGGATGGTTTACTTCTGGCCTCTGATATGATAAGGATGGGCAAATACTTCTGTTCCTGCAAAGATGTGTCTCTTGTAGATTGCAATCAATGCCGGCTGGAGTCACCGTGTCTTATGGCTTCTTTCTTGAAATCAGTACTCAACTTAATTTGGTAGAAGCAGAGGCCGCAATGCAGCATCCTCAGCGAGTGAAGCTGTGGGAAGATCTGGCTGACCTACTGCCCCTAATCCAGAGGTGGGATTCAGCAGGTTCTAACCAGTTCAGTAGCGGAAATTTTGAGTAGTTCGGAGAACCGGCCAATACCGCCTCTGACTGGCTCCGCCCCCATCTATTCCCTGCCTCCCATTGAGTCCCAGCTGATTGGCTGGGTCTCCTTTGGTTGCCCTGCACAGGAGAACAGAGCTGGAATGCAGGTTGGTGGGGTGGGGAGGGAATGGGGATTTTGCAATATCCTTCCCCTACCACAACCACCAAGCCACACCACGCCCACCAGGCCACGCCCACAGAACCAGTGCTAATTTTTTTTTAATCCCACCACTGCCCTAATTCCATTTTAATTCTTATTTCTATCCCAAAGGTGCTTTTTCAAGATGCAACTGGACTTTCCAGGTTTTTCTTTGAAGCCGTTTCACTCCTCATCCAAGAAGCTTCTTGCTAAAGGATGCCAATGACCAGCTGTCTGCAAGGAATATAAATCCTTCCCTCCCCACCATCCAGTCAGAGCTGAAGAAACTTCTTGGCTGAGAAGCAAAATGTCTTCAAAGAAAAGCCAGAAAGTCCAGTTGCCTCTGGGGAAAAAACACCACCTTTGGGACAACCATGACTGAGAATCTCCATAGACATTCCTATTTATACTTTATATATTTTCAAAAACTCCATTTTGGAAACTGCATTGAGCTGAGGTTTGAGCTGCAGGATTTGAGGCATATGGAGCATTGTTAAGATCCAGACAGACTGAAGTTTGGCGTAGAGTGGTGGGTCAGGTCAAAAGCTGAGTGAAAACAGAGCCAGAAGGATTAAAATGCAAAATTAAAGGGGAAAGCCAGATTCGCTTAATCGTAAGTCGAGGACTATCATACTTAATAGAATAACAAAGTTGGAAGGGACCCTAGTCCAATGATCTTCTAGTCCAGTGGTCACCAACCAGTGGGCTGGGGACCACTGGTGGTCTGTGAGAAAATTTTGGTGGTCCGTAGAGAAATGTCCCCCCTCAAAGCAATTAATCCAGGCTGCGCGGGAACACAAGGCTGCGCCGCCCACATGGCCCGCCCACCTGCTGACCCCCACCCTTCGGCCAAGCACAAACCTTACCTTGAGTAGAGCCATGTGAGCTGGAACTGGAAGGTAAGACCAACGGCGGGAGGGAAATCCATCCTGGAGTGGCTTGCTGATGTTGGTGGGAAAGTCGGTCCCATATTCCAGAGCTGCAGTGGTCACAGGACTGGCCCTTTGGTCATCCCGGAGTAGCTCCTCCAGTCCATGGCAGGCCAGTGCACCCAAGTGGAGGAGCAGCTGCTCCGGGATGACCAAAGGGCCAGTCCTGTGGCTACTGCAGCTCCAGAAAATGGGACTGACTTTCCCACCAAGGTCAGCAAGCCACCGTCAGTCAAAATTCATATTAGTGGACTGTGGGATTTAAAATTATGGGTTTGGTGGTCCCTGAGGTCCAAAAGGTTGGTGACCCCTGGACTAGTCCAACCCACCACTCAAGCAGGAGACCCTATATACCATTTCAGACAAATGGCTGTCCAGTCTCTTCTTAAAACCCTCCAGTGATGAAGCACTCACAACTTCTGGAGGCCAACTGTTCCACTAGTTAATTGTCCTCACTGTTAGGAAATTTCTTCTTAGTTCTAGGTGCAGGTAGTCGTTGACATATGACCACAATTGAGCTCAAAATTTCTGTTGGTAAGTGAGACATTTGTTAGGTGAGTTTAGCCCCAGTTCTCTTGCCACAATTGTTAAGAGAATCGTGGCAGTTGTTAATTTAGGAACAATGTTGTTAAGTGGATCTGGCTTCCCCATTGACCTGTCAGAAGGTCCCGAAAGGGGATCACATGGCCCCGGACCACAGCAACCATCATAAATATGAACCAGTGGCCAAACGTCCACATTTTGATCATGTGACCATGCAACAGTCGTGAGTGTGAATAACAGTCGTAAGTCACATATTTCAGCACTGTTGCAACTTCGAACAGTCACTCAACAAACCGTTGTAAGTCAAGGACTGCCTGTAATTGAGAGTAGGTTTTTTTCTCCTTGTACTATTTGGAATGGTTGGGTTGTGTCCTCTTCTCCCAACACAAGCACACACACAAGATTTCTTTTGCTCAGATTTGTTGTTTGTCGGTCATACCAACAGGGTTGAAACCGTGGGCTTAAAAGGAACGTTTCTCAATGTCGGCCTTTATCTAGAGTTTACTTTAAAATCTTTCAGGCCCAAAGAGGAAGCTTAAAAGCTTTTGTGATGCCCGGCCTTACAGAAGAGGTTTAATTCTTTTCTAACACAACTCTGCTACAGGCACCTGCTTGCCTAGCCGAAGCCAAACCTCGACAAGTCTTTGTTGTTAATTCGGAATGTTTTACACAATGACAAATGGCTCTCCTCCTTACCTGTGACATTCAGAATGAAATGCATATGATCCAATATCCTATACCTCCAATGGCTTGGCTGTTAAAAAACATTTCCATGTGATTCCAGAGCAGCAATCAATTCAGACTCATTGACTTATGTGTGTGTTTGTGTGTGTGTGTGCCTGTCTGAGTGTGTGTGGTTTTCACTAGCATAACTCACAGTCAGGTTTGGGGAAACTGAGATAGGTTGCAATCTGCCATGGTACTGGGAAAGATTAAAGGCAGACTAAAAATACATCCATCAGCTTTTCGTGGATGCTTTCCAGGCGAATTGAAAAGAGAGCTGTCACTACAATGCAAAACAAATTGAGATGAAAGATACACAGACCCAGAAACACACACAGATATATGTTGCGAAGTCCTTGGTGCCCTCTCCTCTTGGCACTAAGAACCCTACAGTTGAACTGAAAAGATGCTGAGACTCTGGAAAGAGTGCAGAGAAGAGCAACCAAGACGATTAGGGGACTGGAGGCTAAGATGTACAAAGAATGGTTGCAGGAATTGGGTAGATATAATTTAATGAAAAGAAGGACCAGGGGTGACATGATAGCAGTGTTCCAATATCTCAGGGGCGGCCCCAAAGAAGAGGGAGTCAAGCTATTCTCCAAAGCACCTGAGGGCAGGGCAAGAAGCAATGGGTGGAAGCTAACCAAGGAGAGAAGCAACCTGGAACTAACCTGTACGGTCCTTGGTGCTCTCTAAACTTGCTTGTTTTCTTGCAAACATTTCATTACCCAAATTAGGTAACATCATCAGTGTTAGAAGAGAGTGTAATTGAGAAGAGGAGGGGGAGGAGCAGGAGGAGGAAGAGGAGGATGACTGTGGGGTCCTTGGTGCTCTCTGAGCTTGCTTGTTTTCTTGCAGGCATTACATTACCCAACTAGGTAACATCATCAGTGCTAGTAAGGAGTGCTTTATATTCTGGCGCCTGTCTGTGTGAGTGGGTGGCAGTCTTAGAGATTCTTTGCTCGGACTGTTTACTGATGGCTCTTTGGCAATTTCCTGATTGGGGTATTGCTTACTTGATTGTTGGTCTTGGAGTTCATCTATGCTGATCTGGGAATCTGGCTGCTGATTACTGGTGGAGAGGTCCTGGAATCTTTTTGTTCTCTTTTGGGCTGGTTGATTGTCTCTTTTGCATAGTCTATAAATGTTGTTCATGTCTATGTGTCTATTGATGGCTATTTTGTCCGAGTGCCAGGCTTCTAGAAATCCCCTGGCATTTTTGGACTTGGCCTGGTCTAGGATGGTCACCTTTTCCCAGTTGAAACTATGGTTAAACCTGTCTATAGGTTGTGAAATTTGAAAAGTCCCCTCAGTCCTGGTTACTCAGAGTAATTACTCTCCAGATGGCCTGCTTAATTCTCATTCCCACTGCATCTTGAAAAGCGCAATAGTTCACTCCCACCATTTGATTTGAGGGACCAAGATATGGAAAACTTGCTAGAATAAAAATGGCCACAGAGTGTAGATAAATTAGAGGTTCTCCTGCTGGCGCAGGGGGTTGGACTAGAAGACCTCCAAGGGCCCTTCCAATTCTGTTATTCTGTGTCATAGAATGTGGGGATGACCTTAGAGGGAGAGAGATGCTACTTAAGGAGCAATGAGATAAGAGTGTGGGGAGCCCACAGTTGCCTAACAGGCAGAGAAAGAAACCCAGAAAGGACCTTTCCTAACTTGCCAGGCTGTAAAAAGAGACAGTGGGAGATTTATACTTTCAGACTTGCCAGGTTCTGTTAAGGTAGCCTTACAATAAGGTAAATTTAGCTTGTCTAAGTCATGTTTTCTGTCTGATTTACCCAGATAGACTGATGCTTTCTCTGCTGAGTCTGCAGAGGCTCTCCTTTGGTTTAAGAAAGAGAACAATTTAAAACAATTAGCACAATTGTCAAAATGGCTTGCTTCCTATATTCTGTGATGATTTTTCCCCACATTTAAGGCAGAAATCTATTTGTATCCAGTATGCTGACAGACCCTCCCAATTATTTAGGAAATGACATTTTATGGATCTTCTCTTTGTGATTCCATGCATTTTCCAATGTGTCATCTGCTTTGAGGCCAGCAGTGGGAAAGATTTTGAAAATCTATCCCTTTGTTGTGATCCTTTTTTAAGGCCATTGTTTTTTGTGATACACAGGATTGTTCTGAAGAGCTGCCTTTTGTGGCTCTTGCGATGTTGTCACTAGCTACATTTATTTTCCTGCTCCTGGAGGAAGTGTTCAAATGTATAATAAGCTTCCCTCTCTCCCCCATGGCCCTCCTCATCTTGGAAAGCCAAGATAATAACCTATTCCTGCTGATTAAACTGACATGGGTGTCAGTTATGAAAGACCTGGTTCATCAGATAACAGCTAGACAGATGTTTCGAGGATTTCCTGTATAAATAATTCAATAGATGGATTAGTATAAATCCATAATAAGTACATAGCTGGGTGAGCTATAGATATGGGGAAGGAAGGAAGGAAGGAAAGGAAGGAAGGAAAGAAGAAGGGAGGGAGGGAGGGAGGAGAAAGAGATGGGAGGGAGGGAGGGAAGGAAGATGGGGAAGAGGAGGAAGGGAGGGAGGGAGGTGAAAGATGTTAGATTTGCATGAAGAGTCAGACGCGGAGTGCTTCAGTGAAGAGTTTATTAGTGACTACAGCTCATAACAGACCCGATTTGGCTGGACTGCACTGCTACTTATAGCCAGCAGCCGCAGTTGCCAGCCAATCAGAGTGCAGGGTTTTCCTGCACTATTTAAACCAATCATTTCTGACATTTTACAAGAACAGTTCAAACTTAACCAATGACATTCAAACCTGCATACATAACACCCCTCCCCACTAGGTTCAGTCCATACTCAAACCCCAACCTATCTAATGTATTCTTTTAAATAGGTGGGGCTCTTACGTGTACATTGAGACCTTTGTGGTTCAGCAGTTTTAACATTCTCACCCAGTGAGAGGGGAAATGTGTCTGTTGACATTTCCCTAGTTGGACTTCCTGTGAAAGAAGACCCTGTTTGATTGTTAGAATCTGGTCTCTCCTCCCAACCCATCTCCAGCCCAATGTCAGCACCCAAGTCAGGTAGTGATGTGCAATCTTCCACTTGTAAGGATGGATTTTGGCATTGTGACAGGTTTTGGGATGGTTCCTGTCGTAATGGCTCGTTACACATGGGGTTGATTCTTGTTTGCTGATTATCCTCATGTTCCTCCCCCTCCCCCTAGAAAAAGCATTAGGTATGGGAACTAGAGAGGAACAATTGCGATGTTCCTGAGGTAACCTGGATCTAAGCTGATCAATGTGCCTGCTCCAGAGGACTCCATCCTCTGTTTGTACCCTGTAAGAACGAGGGCCTGTGATTTGAGTTATTTCAGCAGGAATCCATGAAGGCTCACCCATAAGGTTCTTAGCATAAACAGAATCACCCACACTGAACGTGCGAACTTTGCTAGTGGAATCTAGTGGTGCGTTGGGTGTGTAAGTGGGATGAAGGCGGTCAAGGGGGACCTAAGTTTCCTACCCATCAACAACTCTGCTGGGGATAAGTTAGTTGATGAGTTAGGAGTGATGTGCTGAACACTAAGAAGTTTTTCAACTTTCTCAGTGATGTCCCCAGGACCCAATTGCTGAAGCTTTTCCTTGGTAAACGTACCATCGTTCAGCCCAGCCGTTAGCCGAAGGGTGCCCAGGGGCTGTCAGGGCATGTCTGATACCCAGTTGTGCTAGATAGGATTCAAAAGGGTTGGATGTAAATTGAGGGCCATTGTCAGAGACAAGAACATCAGGTAACCCGTGGGTTACAAAAAGCTTTTAAGCTGCTTGATGACAGCATCAGTTGTGGTGGATGCCATAGGGATTACCTCTAGCCATTTGGAATATGCATCTACTATAATAAGGAAGGTGTGCCCTCTGGTAGGGCCAGCTAAATCAATGTGAATCCTAGACCATGGGCCCCTAGGACATTCCCATTCCTGTTTGGGGGCGAGAGGTGGGGCAGGCCTGACTACCTGACAGTTGGGACAAGATGCAACCCAGTTTTCAACCATTTTGTCAATACCTGGCCACCATACATAACTCCTGGCCAATCCCTTCATCCTTACAATACCAGGATGACACTCATGTAGCATTTCCAAAACCTCCTTTGCAGTTTTGCAGGAATAACCACCCTGTTACCCCACAAAATACATCCTCTTAATACAGATAATTCAGTTTGCCTGGACTTAAAAGGTTGGGCAAGGTGAGGTAGATCTTGAAGAGGCCAACCTTTCTTAATCCAGCCTATAATAGGAGCCAATAAAGTGTCTTTGGCAGTCTCTCTGGCAATTTCAGCAGCGTGTACTGGAAGCTTGGCAACAGTTTCTAGGAAAAAGGTGTGTGCCTCAGGTTCAAAGTCCTCCTTGTGATAAGGAAGTGGGCAACGACTCAAGGCATCAGCATGTCCAATGTCCTTGCCAGGCTTGTGGATAAGGTTGTATGAATAAGCAGCAAGAAATTCAGTCCACCTCAGCATTCTTGGTGACAGGATAGTGGGTGTAGGTTTGTCTCCTGCCACAATGCCTAACAAAGGTTTGTGATCTGTGACAATGGTAAATGTTCTCCCATATAAATACTCATGAAATTTCTTGATAGCTGCAACAATTGCCAATGCTTCCTTGTCCAATTGGCTGTAATTCCTCTCTGCTTTGGTCAAGGTGCGAGAGTAAATGCAATAGGGGCTTCCCTCCTGCTGGGAAGCCTGTGGCTCAAACCCCCCCCACTCCAAAAGGGGATGCATCACAAGTCAGTACAACAGGTAAATTCTCAGAGAACTGTATGAGTACAGCATCAGACGTGATTAGTCTTTTAATACTGTTAAATGCTGATTGTTCCTTCCTGCCCCAGACCCAAACAGACTTTTTGTCAAGTAATCTGTGTAATGGTTCTGCAATGGTTGCCTTCTGAGGTAGGAACATGTGATAAAAGTTAATGAGTCCCAGGAAAGCTTGCAAGTCTGTTTTGCATTTTGGTCTAGGGGCTTCTTTGATTGCTTGAACCTTGGCATCTGTAGGGTGGATGCCATGCTTGTCAATCATGTAGCCCAAGAACTCAACCTTGTCAGTTCTAAGAGTGCATTTTTCTTCCTTGACTTTTAACCCCGCTCTCTGGAATCTGGTAAGGACTTCTCTGAGTCTTTCTTGTAATTAAGTGTCATTTTCAGCAGAGATTAACACATCATCAAAGTAAGGCACTACCCCTGGCAGTCCTTGGAGCATCCTTTCCATAAGGCTTTGGAAAATGCCTGGTGCCACGCTTACTCCAAACTGTAACCTTTTACATTTGAAGGCACCTCTATGAGTTACAATGGTTTGAGCCTCTGCAGTGGCATCATCAACTGTTAGTTGTTGATATGCCTGGGCCAGATCCAATTTGGCAAAGACTGTACCCCTGCCAAGTGAATGTAATAAATGATGCCCCACTGGAACTGGATATGCGCTCTGTTGAAGTGCATGGTTCAATGTCCCCTTATAGTCCCCACAGATTCTCACTGACCCATCAGTCTTGACTGGTGTGACTATGGGTGTCTCCCATCTGGAGTGGTCAGTGGGCTCTAAAACTCCTTGAGCTATTAGTTTATCTAATTGTGCATCAATTTTTTCCTTTAAGGCAAATGGGACCCTTCTGAGCTTTAAGCGAATTGGGGGCACCTTGGGATCTAGATTGAAAGTGATAGGGGTCCCCAAGTACTTGCCTAATCCGTCGCTGAAGACCTCTGGAAACTCAGACTTCAAGGCCTCCTCCCATTCAGTGTTGCTCACGTGATTGATGCCAGTCACCTCGATGCCTAGTGGACTGAACCACTCAAGTCCCAGCAAGCTTGGGTGGTCTTTGTCCACGATGGTCAGGGGCAAATGTTTGGTGTGGCCTTTGAACTTCACGTTGAATTCTCTTGTTCCAGCTACTGGAATCTTGTTCCCTTGGTAGTCTTTAAGAGTCAGTGCTTGCTTCTGGAAATGTTTCTTCTGAATGTTGGGAAGTAGCCTGTGAATAGTGTCCCATGACACCATAGATAAATAGGAGCCTGAGTCCACTTCCATTTGGCAAGGCCTTCCTTCAATAAGTACCTTCACATGTACTTTTCTGCTTCTTAAGGGTGAAGAATGACCAATAGTGACTATTTGATGAGTTTCATTCTTCCCATTTGCTTCTGTGTTGCCCCATTTTCTCACTGAAGTTGTTATGCTTGAATTCTTTATCAGGAAACTTCTTTCTGCTTGGTGGAGTTCTGGATGATTTGCAGACTCTTGCTAGGTGACCTCTTTTTCACAACGGAGACAGATGGTATCAAAAACTTGCATTCAGTGTGGGGGTGGCCCCCACAACCTCTGCAGTAAAAGTCTTGCCTCTTTCTTCCAAGGTCTTTTCTTTTCTTCTCCATTCTGAGTCTATAAATTCCTTCCTCCACCTCACTACAGTCTGAATCAGAATCTATTTGCTCGCAATGGGTTGTTGTGGATTTTTCCACATCAGCATGGCTTGCGGCCTTGTTAATTTTCTTCATGGCTGCTGCTGAGGACTTGGTAGCTTCCGCTGAAGAAGCTTCTTCTATGGCCTCCTTAAGCGTGATCTTAGGTTTCATTAATAATTTGCTCTGCAAAACCTTGTCTTTTAGGCCCAGAACAAATCGATCGCACATGGCCTCTTCTAAGTTGATAAATTCACATGCACCCTCAATGTCCCTTAAACTTGCCACGAAGTCATTAATGTTTTCGCTTTCCCCTTGATCCCGACGGTAGAATTCGTGTCTCTTAATGAGGCACGATACTTGTGGCGTGTAATGGGCTCTTAATAACTTTTCTAAATCAGGCCAGTCCATTACCTTCACGTCTGCAGCTCCCGCCAATGCCTTCGCCATCTTGAAAATGGCCAGACCGCAGTGGGTAAGGAAGACCGCCCTCTTCCGCTTGTCGGAAATGTCGGCGAGATCGTTTCCCTCCAAATACATTTGGAAATGATCTGCATACGAGTCCCAGTCTTCTGCCGTCGGATCGAACGGGGCTGGGGGGTTGTCAGCACAGCCATCTCTCTCGGCTTCTTCTCCGCGTTGTCTTCTCTTCGGGAAGGATCCCACCTTCGTCACCAGTGTTAGATTTGCATGAAGAGTCAGGCGCAAAGTGCTTCAGTGAAGAGTTTATTAGTGACTACAGCTCATAACAGACCCGATTTGGCTGGACTGCGCTGCTACTTATAGCCAGCAGCCGCAGTTGCCAGCCAATCAGAGTGCAGGGTTTTCCCTCACTATTTAAACCAATCATTTCTGACATTTTACAAGAACAGTTCAAACTTAACCAATGACATTCAAACCTGCATACATAACAAAAGAGATGGGAGGGAGGGAGGAAGGTAGGGGAAAATCATCTCATTTCTGCAATTAGATTTGTTCATTTCAGCTATCTTCCAAGGAGGATAAAAACTGCACACCGGTTTAATTGTATTGGGCTTGGTGCTTCAGGCTTGTGAAATGACTTTTCAAGTCCATCCTTCCAATTCACAGGTCGAACTGAAATCAAAATTATTTCCTCAATCATTGCAATTTTTCTTGGTTCAAAGTTGTACTAGCAAATAAAATGACTGGAACTAACTGTTTAGTATCCTTCTCCCCTTCCTCCCGGCACCTAGTCTTACATAAAACTTTGCACATGTCAGGGAACACGAAACAGACGGAGGGATGTCTCCTTTCATTCTATCCCTTTTGTAACATTAGTGCTGGGATCTAAGGCTCATTTGAAGTTATTTTTAACTCGCTCGCCCTCCAAATGTGCCTCTTGGCACTTTGGGATATCTGTTTGCTTTTCAATTTCGATGATGTGTAGCAGGGAAGTTGCAAAACAACAGTTGCAGCAGCATGAAAGGTATATTTCAAAAAAAGGGAGGGGGGGAACCACAACTAAATGGCTTTGTTTAATTTTTAATTTGTTCTGGATCACATAAAAGTGTATTTAATCTTCTCTCTGGGAAGGGAAAGGCTGGTTCCCCTGATGGAGAGAAGAGGAGAAGAGATGGAGGAAGGGGTGATGGAAGGGTTTTTAATTAAGTTTTAAAAGAAGAGGGTCATCGAGGGAGCAATTACTAAATTTTATTCTTTCTCAAGTGGCATGTATTGTCAAGGAAATATAGCACACCCATTTTCAAAGCCTCTCTCTTGGGGAACCCAAAGAATGTAAATGGATAAAGGAAAAAGCGACAAGATTCACATCTGTTTCCATGGAACTCCCTTAAGGATCTAGGGTGTGTTTTGTGTGTAAAATGATCTTGTAATGATTGCTCTTCTTTTTCAATAGCAATGATGCCCAACATCAGCTGTTTGATTGACAGACTAGAAACCATCCTTCAAAAACATGGATGCAAGGCTAGAGAAACTGCAGTAGCAGACTCAGAATGAAACTGAATTTGATTTAATTTAGTGTACTTGGGCCAGGTTATTTGAAGGACCATATTCAATACCTTGCCCCAGTAATCCCTTACCATCTAGAGAAGCTCCGTGTCAGGTGTGAAGAATCAGGACTACAGATTTAAGTTCCAATAAATTCTATTCTATTCCAAAGATGATCATGCCTGTACAATGAAAATCTAGTCAGCGAAAGCCCAGTATGGTACTAATTTGGTGCTAGATAAGCCTCAACAGAATTCAAGAAGAATTGGATTTAAACCGTTTGTGGGAACGTAAAGATTCCTGGCTGATTCCTCTCTTGATCCCTCTCCAGATTCTGCCTCTCTTTCTCCTACATCTGTGATCTTTACAGGTAGCCTTAACAAATATTAGTTTAGTGGCCATTCAGAGTTTCATTGACCTTTCTCAGGACATGCAAGAACCCAGAAGTTCCTTGGCTAGCAGTGATTCTCTTCTATTAGAGTCTAATATTTTTTTTAAAAAATGTGAGTCGTAAACTTGAGATGGATGAGTGTGGCAGCTGATCCATAACTCATTTTCGTTCTCTTCATGGTGATGTCACAAGCAGCCTCCCCATGCTATAGCCTGATCATTAAACCAGCATGTAACATCTGGTTATTGTTCATTTAGTTTATTAGCAATTGGTGGAGAGAGAGGCCAGCACATTAATGGCAAAAGCCCAGGGGTATATATTTGATCATGTCTCACCCTTAAACGGCTCCCATTTATGTTCAAATATGAGCATATGACACCCATAGATAATTAGGTTGCAAATGGCTTGGTGAAGTAATTGCACGGTTTCCCTTCCTTACCCAAAGCTTGAAAGTAATTTCAGGTTTTTATAATTACAGAGCAAGTGGACTGTAATAATTTCCAAATGTTCAGGGCTGGTGCAGCCAACAGCAGCAACCACCACCACACACATCCACTTTGCCTCTCACACAAGAAGGACTTGTGGTTATTAGTTAAGATGGGCTTCGGTACATGACATAATTGTTATTGGTGTTTGAATGTGGGAAGGCTTAACAAGAATCTGTTTTCCATGCTGTTAGGAAAACAGATTCATAGAACACAGGATCATAGGCCTGGAAGGAAGGGACCTAGGACAGGGGTCGCCAACCTTTTGTACCTCAGGGACCACCAAACTCATAATTTTAAATCCTGTGGACCAGAGACCTGGGAAAATCCCAAAAAAAAGTCTGCAGGAAAATTCCCAATCCAGTTTTCCTACCGATTGAACGTTCTTTATTTGGGATCACAGGATACCAGCTCTGTTCTCAGGGAAAGAGAGAGAGAGAGACTTTTGGCTTCATGCAAGGAAAACAGCAGAAGCAGCAGAAGTCTTTCTTTCTCTCCTGCAAATTCCACCAGAAATGAGTCTTTGTGAGACTTGTTGCACCGGCGGAGCCTCTTGGAGCAGGAGGCCTTGCAGGGTCCCAAAGACTCATTCCTGGCAGAGTTTGGGGGAGAGAAAGAAAGACTTTTGTTGCTTTCCTTGTGTGCAGCCAAAAGCCGAAGAAGAAAGAAGCGGAAAGAAGCAGTCTGGTGGCCAGGCCAGGTGTGTGGGGTGAATGGGGCAAGTTCCCCCCTTTGCCCTTTCCCCCCCTCCCCTCACTACCTCGTGTTGTCCATAGTGCAAGTGACGCAAGCCTTGTGTTCCCATGGGCCATGTGAGCGGCGCAGCCTTGTATTCCCACGCAGCCTGGATTAATTGCTTTGGGGGTGACATTTCTCTGAGGACCACCAAAATTTTCTCACGGACCAGCAGTGCTCCCTAGCCCACTGGTTGGCAACCCCTGACCTAGGAGGTCTTCTAGTCCAGCCCCCTGCTCAAGCAGGAGAACTATCTTGGACAAATGGATGTCCAGTCTCTTCTTGAAAACCCCCAGTGATGGAGCACCCATAACTTCTGGAGGTTCCCCTGATTAATTATTTTCACTGTCAGGAAATTCCTCCTTAGTTCTAGGTTGGATCTCTCCTTGATAAGCTTCCATCTGTTGTTTCTTGTCCTGCCTTCAGGTGCTTTGGAGAATAGATCGACCTCCCCTCTTCTTTGGGAGAGCCCCTCAAATATTAGAGAAGTGCTATCATGTCACCCATAAACCTTCTCTTCATTAGACCACACATATCTAGTTCCTTCAATCATTCATCATGGCCTAAAGATCTCTTCTTGTCCTTGTTGAACTTCTCTGAATTCTAGCCATTTTCTCTTCTAGTCCAGGGAAATTCTTAGAAATAAAGCTTGTACTCTGCCAGTTTCTCCCTTTTCCATTTTTAAGACATGTTTTTAAAAAGTCCTGTTCTCAAATTTCCAGCAGATTATTTATTGACCATTCAAAGTTACAACAGCACTAAAAAAAGTGACTCAGGACCATTTTTCACACCTACGACCATTGCAACAGCATCCCCAGGGTCACATGCTCAAAATTCAGACACTTGGCAACTGACTCATAGTTATGACGGTTGCAGTGTCCCAGGGTCATGTGATCCCCTTTTGGACAAGTCAGTGGGGAAGCCAGGTTCACTTAACAACCATGGGAATAAGTTAACAACTGCAGCGACTCACAGTTGATGGTGGCAAGAAAGGTTGTGAGATGGGGCCAAACTTAAGAAATGCCTCGCTTGGCCACAGGAATTCTGGCCTCAATTGTGCTCGTTAGTCGAAGGCTCTCTGTATATCTTGGCTGTCCTTTAGCACCTTCCTATTCTTCCCCCCCCCCTTGCTCCTTCCTTTTTCCGCTGCCATCTCTCTGCTCCAGCTTCTTGAGAAAATGCCTGGAGGCAAAACTCATGTTCAGCCTCAGAGCCGAGGGAGATGTCAGCCCTTAACAACTAACAGGAAGAGGAAATTTGTGGAAGAAAACAGAGGGGGGGAGGAGGAGAGAGAGAAACAGAGAGAGACACAGAGAGAGAGACACACAGAGAGACAGAAACAGAGAGAGAGAGAGAGAGAGAGACAGAGAGAGAGAGAGATAGAAACACAGAGAGAGAGACAGATAGAGACACAGAGAGAGACAGAGAGAGAGAGAGAGAGACAGAAACAGAGAGACAGACAGAGACAGAGCGACAGAGAGAGAAAGAGAGAGAGACATAGACAGAAACAGAGAGAGACAGAGAGAGAGACAGAGAGAGAGAGAGAGAGAGAGACAGAGAGAGACAGAGAGAGAGAGAGAGAGAGAGAGACAGAGACAGAGAGAGTGACAGACAGAAAGAGTGACAGAGACAAAAACAGAGAGAGACAGAGAGACAGAGAGACAGAGAGAGAGAGACAGAGAGAGACATAAACAGAGAGAGAGAGAGAGAGACTTCGGCTTAGCTTCTCTCTGGCTAATTTCTGCAGGGACTTGGAGCAGGCTACCAGATGTCAGAACCGATTAAGAGCTAACCTCTGGAGTATATTAGGAGCTGCTGGAGCCAAAGAATGACTGACACTGCTATTCATAAAAGAACCAATCAGACCTCAGACGACAACATCCAGGCCTCTCGGTTAGTCTCCTGGTGCTCGGTTGCGTGGTGACAATTGGATTGCCCACGAGATGCCTTCTGAAAGTATGTTCCCTCGTATATTAAAAGAACAGTCTGTCACTTATCTGAGCGTGGGAAGAGAGGAAGGACTCTGTGTTGACGGGACTGCTAAATTGCGCCAAATATTCCCCGTGCACACCTGGGACAGAGAAGACATGAGCAGACACCTCTAATCTTTCCCACGTTCCACACTCGAAAAGCAGTAACAGGTTCTCCTCGACTTAACAACCATTCGTTTAGTGGCCGTTTGAGGTTACAGCAGCATTGTCCCAAGGTGCTTGTTCAAACGATAACTGGCCTTTTCCCCCCTTGCTGCAGCTGCCAAAAAAGCCAGCACAGTTCTAGGCTGCATAAACAGAGGGATAGAATCAAGATCACGTGAAGTGTTAATACCATTTATAATGCCTTGGTAAAGCCACACTTGGAATCCTGCATCCAGTTTTGGTTACCATGATGTAAAAAAGATGTTGAGACTCTAGAAAGAGTGCAGAGAAGAGCAACCAAGAGGATTAGGGGACTGGAGGCTAACACATATGAAGAACGGTTGTTGGAATTGGGTATGTCTAGTTTAATGAAAAGAAGGGCTAAGGGTGATATGAGAGCAGACTTCCAGTATCTCAGGGGCTGCCCCAAAGAAGAGGGAGTCAAGCTATTCTCCAAAGCACCAGAAGGCAGGACAAGAAGCAATGAGTGGAAACTAATCAAAGAGAGAAGCAACCTTAGAACTAAGGAGAAATTGCATGACTGAGATCAATTAACCAGTGGAAGGACTTGCCTCCAGAAGTTGTAAATGCTCCAACACTAGAAATTTTAAAGAAGAGATTGGACAACCATTTGTCTGAAATGGTGTAGGATTTCCTGCCTAGGCAGGGGGTTAGATTAGAGGACCTTCAAAGTCCCTTCCAACTCTGTTCTGTTAGTAATTCGGAACTGAAGGCAGAACTGAAGATGAGAAACAAAACCTCTTCAAAGAAAAAAGAAGAAAAGTCCAGCTGCCTTTTGAAAAAGCACCTTTGGGACAACCATGGCCTGGATGACTGAGAATCTCCGCAGTCAATTACAACAGTATTGAAAAAAGGGACTTGCGACTGGTCCCCACACTAATGACGGCAGCAGCATCCCCACAGTCACGTGATCTAAAATTCAGGTGCTTGGCAACTGGCCTGTATTTACTCATCCCTGAGTAACAGGTGATATATCTCCAAAAGTTTTTTAAAAATCCATCCTATGACATGCTTAGAAGGAGAAAAATCAGGGCCGTTGTTCCGTTGTGATTTGCTGCTAAGAGAGGTGACAGTGGCACTGCCTGCTTTATGGTTGAATAATGACAGGCGAGAAACTTCTGTTTAACTTCTTCCGGCTGGGGAATGTGCCGTAGGGAAGTAGGTGAGTTACAGTCATAGTATCCTAGGCCTGGAAGAGACCTTGGAGGTCTTCTAGTCCAACCCACTTCCCAAGGCAGGAATCCTTATACCATCCTGGACAAATGGCTATCCACTCTCTTCTTGAAAACCTCCAGTGACGGAGCACCCAAATGTATCATAATGTATGTTAATCATCATCTTCTCTTAACGACACCACCACCACCCCTCGCGGGGTGGAGTCTGGGCAACTGAATGGAGCTAGCAGAGCGTTTTAATGGCCAGATGCCCTTCCTGTCACCAATGAGGAGTTTTGTTCAGCGGATATATTCTAATATCTGCCCTCTACTGAGAATCGAACTCCCAGCCTCCTGATTGTGAGGCAAGAGCTCCACTTCTTGGCCACCATGCCACTCCTATAATAATTTATGTCAGTGTACCCAGATAATTATAGAACATAGGATAATAGGGTTGGAATGTACCTTGGGATTCTTCGAGTCCAATCTCCTTCCCAAGGCAGGAGACTTTATACCATTATTTATTTATTTATTTATTTGACTTGTATGCCGCCCCCTCTCCCGAAAAGGACTTGGGGCGGCTCACAATTAAAACCAGTACAATAAATTAGTTATCTGGTGGCTCAGGCTGTTAGATGCCTGCTCTTAAGATCCAGCTGTCTACAATTACTGTAGGCTCGAATCCCACCAGGCTCAAGGTTGACTCAGCCTTCCATCCTCTCGGGGTAGGTAAATTGAGGACCCAAGATTGTTGGGGGCAATTAGCTGACCTTGTAAAAATGCCGCTTAGTAATAAGCAGGCATATACAATGGAATGAAGGCTATTACTGAGCACACTGGGTTGTATCCCAAAAATTGTAAGCCGCCCTGAGTCTTCAGAGAAGGGCGGCATATAAATGTAATTAAAAATAAAAAAAAATAAAAAAAAATAAAATAGAATTAAACTAACCAAGCCAAATTAGACTAAAACCGATAATAATCAAATATAAAAACGAACCCCCGCCCCTCAAGAGGAGTCAGCACAGTGCAGCCTGCTCAAACAACCAGGTTTTCAAGTCATGGCAGAAAGTGCGGAGGTCAGGGGTCAGGCGGAGCCCCAGAGGTAGTTGGTTCCACAGAGCGGGAGCTGCCACAGAGTAGGCCCTGGGTCGCAGACGGCACGCCGAGGAGCCCCTGCCTGTGAGCTCATACAGGGCGGTTGGTATTCGATGCCGGCAGTAGACGTTCCCGTAAGTAGCCTGGACCCATGTCTCGTAGGACTTTGAATGTCAATACCAAAACCTTGAATCTCATCACAAAGATGACCAGGACAAACGATTGTTCGGTCTTTTCTTGAAAACCTCCAGTGATGAGGCACCCGCAATTCTGGGAATCAAGCCGTTCCATTGATTAATTGTTCTCACTGTTAGGAAATTCCTCCTTAGCTCCAAGTTGGACCTCCCTTTGAAGGAGCTTTTATCCATTGCTTCTTATCCTACCCTCATGTGCTTTGGAGAATAAATCAACCCCTTTCTTCTCCAATGTTTGAAGACAGCTATCGCCTCTCCTCTGAGCCTTCCCTTCGCTAGGCTAAACATAACCTAGTTCCCTTAACCGTTCTTCATCCTGGATTTAGCCTCCAGACCTCTGGTCATCTTCGTGGCTCTTCTCTGCACTCTTTCTAAGGCCTCAATGTCTCTCTTTTTGTTGTTGTTATTTTTTGCTACTGCCTGCAAGGAAGGAATCAACTTGTATCACGGGTTGTGGCTTCCCGACTGACCAGTGGTGGGATTCAAATTTTTTTACTACCGGTTCTGTGGGTGTGGCGGGCATGGCGTGGCTTGGTAGGTGGCTTGGTAGGTATGGCAGGGGAAGGTCACTGCAAAATCCCCATTACTACTAACCTGCTTTCCAGCTCCGTTCTTTTTTTTTTTTGTAAAATTTTATTTTTATTTTTATATACAATAAATCCATTCCATTTCAATCATGCATCGATTAGGTATATATTTCAATTACTTAACCATTATTAATAATATTTTTCTTATCAAACTTAACAATATAACAATAATCACATTCCCATGTATGTAGCATAAATGAGATCCAATATATCTTTTACATTAATTTCTCTTGTTGCTCTATGAATTCATCTGTTCACTTTTAGTTTATTCTATTTTCTATCCATTGATAAAACAAACCCCAGACCATATAATATTCAGATTCTTCTTTTTCTTTAATTTCTAGTAACCTGCTTTCCAGCTCCGTTCTCCTGTGCAGGGCAACCAAAGAAGGCCCAGCCAATCAGCAGTGGGAGGCAGAGAATAGAGGGGGCCAGTCAGAGGTGGCATTTGCTGGTTCTCCTAACTACTCAACATTTCCACTACCGGTTCTCCAGAACTGGTCAGAACCGGCTAAATACCACCTCTGTGACAGACCCAGGGGAGGCCAGCCGGCCTTAGATAATCTGGATTAGAAAGCTCTAGATGAATTCGGACAGCTGCATTTATCTCCTCTAAACCAGGGACCTCCAGCAAGGGAAGAGTGTTTGCATATGTGATTAAGGGCATGAAATACCGGTCAGCCCTTGAGTTCGGCGGAGTACAATTGCATTCCAGGCCCCCTTCCTCACATCCTCTCCTCCCCCTCCCTCCCTCCCTGCCTCCCTCCCTCCCCATAACCACATGTGGTCAAGTAAGGAACAGATGATGGATTTCCACGTCAACCCCGTCTGTTAAAAGCAGGAAAGCGCAGGTGGGAAGGGAAGTGGCAGGAGAGGAACAAGGTCTCAACGGAAGTGAGATTTTCATCCCAGGTTCCAGGAGGACCTGAGAGAATTAGAGAGAGAAAAAACAAGAATTCCTCTAAAGAGGAATTCGCGTTGAGTAGATTTGGCCGGAAAATACTACAGGTAGCCCTTGACATACAACAGTTCGTTTAGTGGCCGTCCAAAGTTACAACAGCACTGAAAATATATATTTATGACTGCTTTTCACAGTTAATGATGGTTGCAACATCCCGCTTGGTCAAGTGATCAAAATTCAGAGACTTGGCAAGAAGTTCCTATTTATGATGGTTGCAGTGATCCCCTTTTGTGACCTTCTGACAAGCAAAGTCAATGGGGAAGCCAGATTCACTTAACAACCATGTTACTAATTGCAGGGATTCACATAACAGCGGGGGCAAAAACGGTTGTAATATGGGACAAAAACTCAGTGAATAACAGTCTTGCTTAGCAACAGAAATTTTGGGCCCCATTTTGTGACCGTAAACCGAGGTTTACCTGTACAATTCTTCACTTACGACCAGCCACTTAGCAAGATTTAGAGTTATGAATCGTCTAGAGTGTTTGTTTAAAATGTCTGTAAGTTTCCTGATTTTAGCCTGGGAGCTGGAAACTCCATCTGTGTACAAGAATCGTGGTGGTGCAGTGGTTAGAATGCAGTATTGCAGGCTAATTCTGCCAACTGCTAGCAGTTCGATCCTGACCGGCTCCAGGTTGACTCAGCCTTCCATCCTTCCGAGGTGGGTAAAATGAGGACCCAGATTGTTAGGGGCAAGAGACTGGCTCTGTAAAAACCGCTTAGAGGGGGCTGGAAAGACACCATGAAGCGGTATATAAGTGTTATTGCTATAAAGAAAGTACTGTCCACCTTATGTCCATTCCACCATCTCTTTAAGAGAGCCTCCAAATCCAATAAAATTTAAAATTTAAATTTAAGAGCCCTTGGTTCAAAAATGCAAAGTTGGACTGAGTTAACTCTTGGGTGGGAACTTACCAAGAAATCCCCAGGCTGATTCAGATATTTTTTTAAAAATCCCCAAAAGAAAGCCATGAGAAACCACTTCTGAATCATTGCCAGAAAAGTCCCCAACAACCCTACGTTAGCACTCAAGTTTGATTTGGTGATTTTACTTGTAATGCTGACTTTTTGAAAGGGAAGGGAAGGGAAAGAAAGGAAAAAGGAAGGAAGGAGGAAGGAGGAAGGAAGGAAGGAAGGAAGGATGGAAGGAAGGAAGGAAGGAAGGAAGGAAGGAAAGAAGATAGATAGATAAATAGATAAATAAATAGATAAATAGATAGAAAGTAACTTGCTTAAATTTACCCAACATTGTAGTTTCACAGCAGAAATTATGTACATGTGTTTTCTGAGGATGTTTGGGGGATTATATTTTGCTTATTTATTTAATTTTGGGCAAAAATATTAGTTACCTCCTAGCTTAGGGGACAATCTTAGTTGCGTTCACCAAACGCTTCTCACTTCAAGATGAATCATTCCTCCAACTAGAGGTATTCCTCCCCCTGCCTGTCATTTAAAATCGCACTGTGACATTTTCTGCTCTACAGTTTTCGGTGGTTGCTGCATTTCCTGCACAACGGGGTCTAATTGAAATGACTCCTAACTAGAGGCGAGCAAAACCCTTTTTGAATATGAACCGTTTCAGATTTGAAGCACGTCGTCGTGAGACGGAAACAGCTGTTTTGCATTCACACCGAAGGATTTTCACCACCACAGTCGACAAATTTTGTAAGCGAGCTCAAAAACTTTCCGGCAGGATCAGAACAGCTGGCTTTGGGTACAGTGCAGCAGCTCTGAACCAGAAACAACTGTATAGGCAGTTGCAATAGATCAACCTCCCCTCTTCTCTGGGAGAGCCACAACTTCTGGTGGCAAGCCATTCCACTGGTTTATTGTCCTCACTGTCAGGAAGTTTCTCCTTAGTTCCACGTTGCTTCTCGGTTAATTTCCATCAGCTGCTTCTTGTTCTGCCTTCAGGTCTGTTTCCATGGAATTCTCTTAAGGATGAAGGATGTGGGGTTTCTTGTTTGTGTGGTCTTGTAGTGATTGCCCTTCTTTTCAATAGCAGTGATGCACAACATCAGCTGTTTGATTGGCAGGCTAGGAACCCTCCTTCAAAAACAAGAATGTAAAACCGGAGAAACTGCACGAGGCTGGATTTGGTGGTTTGGGCCAGGTTATTTGAAGGAGCAGATCTTGTGCCTTGTCCTGGTGCTTCCTTATCATTTGGGGTCATTATCTAGAGACGCTCCATGTCAGGGGTGACGAATCAGGACTACAGGGTTGAGTTTCCATCTGTTGCTTGACAAGGAACCATGGGTGGAACTAAGGAGAAATTTTCTGAAGGTGAGAACAATCAACAGCTTGCTTTTGGAAATTGCAAGTGCTCCAACGCTGGTGGTTTTTAAGAAGAGATTGGACAGCCATTTTACTGGGATGGTATAAAGATTCCTGCCTGAGCAGAGGGTTGAACTAGATGACCTACAAGGTCCCTTCCAACTCTTCTGTTCTATTCTATTCCTTATTCTATTCTATTCTATTCTTCATTCCAATATTTATTCCTATTCTATTCTATTCCATTCCGTTCCTTATTCTATTCTATTCTAGTCTATTCTATTCATTTTATTCTGTTCATTATTCTATTCATTATTCTATTCTATTCTATTACCTATTCTATTCCTTATTCTATTCTATTCTATTCATTCTATTCTATTCTATTCTATTCATCTATTCTATTCTATTCATTCTATTCTATTCCATTCTATCTATTCTATTCTATTCTATTCCATTCTATATTATTCTATTCCATTCCATTCCATTCCATTCATTCATTCATTCTATTCATTCCCTATTCTATTCCCTATTCTATTCTATTCTATCATTATTCTATTCTATTATTCCTATTCTATTCCTTCTTCATTCCATTATTATCCTATTCTATTCTATTCCATTCCGTTCCTTATTCTATTCTATTCTATTCTATTCATTTTATTCTGTTCATTATTCTATTCATTATTCTATTCTATTCTATTCCTTATTCTATTCTATTCTATTCATTATTCTATTCTATTCCTTATTCTATTCTATTCTATTCTTTATTCTATTCATTCTATTCTATTCTATTCTATTCTGTTCTATTCTTCATTCCAATATTTATTCCTATTCTATTCCATTCCATTCCATTCCTTATTGTATTCTATTCTATTCATTCTATTCTATTCCTTATTCTATTCTATTCCTTATTCTGTTCTATTCTATTCATTATTCTATTCTATTCATTATTCTATTCATTATTCTATTCTATTCTATTCTGCCTTGCTTTGGAGAATAGTTTGACCCTCCTCTTCTTTGTGGCAGCCCCTCAAATATTGGAAGCCTGCTATCATGTCACCCCTAATCCTGCTTTTACGCCATCACACCTATAATTTTGGAAGGCCATGTCGTCATTCTTACTTCTCCAACACCATCGGTCTGTTGGCTTGCAAATCTCCCATCCGGCTTTTTTTACTGCTGAATCCCCAGATTGTCTTTTGCAGGATGCCACCTCAGCTGGGCAGGACTGCCAGCATTTCTCATTTGAATGGGATTTCCGATGGATAATTGAGCTGAATGCGCGCACGTGTGTCTACCCATCTGCTTAACATGGTCCACGTTCGTTGGCTTTTAATCCCTACAAATTGCTTTGCGCTCCAGAGCTTTTGTTCCCCATGTCGAGCGGTTAAAACATGACAACGTGGAGATCAGTTTCTTAAGCGCCCACCGTGCCATCTTATCAAGGCGGAGTGGAAATGCAGTGCTGTTTTCTTGACAAATGCCATCAAAAGAGAGAGAGAGAGGAGAGAGAGAGAGAGACACACGCACACAAACACACACACACACACACACACACACACGGGAAGTGAAAGGGGCCTCATTAAACCCTGCTGTTTTAATTAATTGGTCCTTCAGCTTTACTTTTGTGGAAGCAGCTCACAGCCTTAAGCTTTCCCGCGATTAATTACAAAAGAGGAGCAAATCACAATAATTAGTTTAGCCTCCGGTGCTTGCTTGACCTCTGACCTGAAGTGTGTGGCTTCTCTGGTACAAAGGAAGTGGAGGAGGAGGAGGAGGAGGAGGAAGAGGAGGAAAAAGAGGAAAAAGGAAGAAGAGGAGAAGGAAGAGGGAGAAGAGGAAAAGAAGGAGGATCAGGAGGAAGAGGAAAAGGAGGAGGAGGATCATTTATTTATTTTATTTATTAATTTGACTTGTATGCCGCCCCTCTCCCGAACGGACTCGGGGCGGCTCACAATTAAAACCAGCACAATAAATAATTACCTAAAATAGAATTGAACCCAACAAGCCAAATTACTAAAACAAAATATAAAACAACCCCCCCCCCCAAGAGGAGTCAGCATAGAGCAGCCTGTTCAGAAAGCCAAGTTTTCAGGTCGGGCGGAAGGTGCAAGGTTGGGGGGCCAGGCATAGGGCGGAGCCACCACAGAGTAGGCCCTCCCCCACGTCACCGCCAAGCGACATTGAGTCGCAGACGGCACGCTGAGGAGTCCCTGCCTGTGCTACAGCGGTTGGTATTCGATGCCGGCAGACGTTCCGTAGATAGCCCGGACCCATGTCTCGAGGACTTTGAATGTCAATACCAAAACCTTGAATCCCATTCGAGGGCAACCGCAACCAATGCAAACCACGCAGGAGGGGCGAACATGGGAGAACCGAAGCTCCCATCACAACCCGCGGCAGCATTTTGCACCAGCTGAAGCCTCCGGATGGTATGCAAGGGCAGTCCTAGATAGAGAGCGTTGCAGTAGTCGAGCGAGGTGACAAGTGCCTGAGTGACAGCAGGGCATCTCGGTCCAGATATGGGTGTAACTGGCGAACCAGCTGGACCTGGGAAAAGGCCCCCTGGCCACGGCTCCCACCTGCTCCTCCAGCCTGAGCCGTGAGTCCAGGAGGACCCCAGGTTCCGTGCCCTATCCATGGGGGCAACACCTCCCCCATGACCAAAGATGGAATCTCCTGACTGGGTCGAGATGTCTGTATGCACAGCCACTCTGTCTTAGCCGGATTGAGCCGGCTCCATGGCCATGAATTCCTGGGCCAAGGCCGACGCCACCCCAACGATGCCATCATGAAGAGGAAGAGGAAGAAAAGGAGAAGGAGGGAGAAGAGAAGAAGGAGGAGGATCACGAGAAGAAAGGAAGGAGGAGGAGGAAGGACAAGAGGAGAAGAAAAAGGAGAATCCGGAGGAGAAGGAAGGATTAGAAGGAGAAAGAAGAGGAGAGGGAAGGAAACGATGCAGAGAAGAACAGCAAATATGATAAGGGGTCTGGAGGCGTATGATGAACAAGCCAAAGGAACTATGTTTAATCTAATGAAAAGAAGGCTTGGGGTGACATGATAGCTAGCAGTCTTCCAATGTATCTGGAAACTCCAGGAGAAAAGGCAACTGACATTCCTCACCCTAATTATTTTAATTGTTTACTTGTATCCCACCTTTATTAATTCTACAAATAACTCAAGGCAGCCAACGTATCCAACACAGCTTCTTCCTCCTGTTTTCCCCACAACAACAACAACCCTGTGAGGTGGATTGGGCTGAGAGAGAAGGATTGGCCCAAGATCACCCAGCTGGCTTTCATGCCTAAGACAGAACTAGAATTCACCGTCTCCTGGTGATTGGCCCAAAGTCACCCAGCCAGCTTTCCTGGCTAAGGCAGAGCTTGAACTCCCAATCTCCCATTTTCTAGCCTGGTGCCTTAACCACTAGACCAAACAGTCTCCCCAATCCGGCATCCTCTTCCACTCCCAATGCCCTTTCTATAATTTTTGCAGCCACCCTGCTAAATAGATTAAGAGTCAGCGCGTAGATTAAGACTCCAGACACGTGTGGCACTAAGCCCCTTCAACAATAAACCAAGAAGGGCTTTGTAATGGGGGCTCCTTCGACAACCCCGGTCCTCCTATCCCCGCAGTTTGCCCAGGATCAACTCTTAATCCTGCCTTACTTCAAAGTTGGGTGGGGTAGTAGGTCAGGTTAGGAAATGGACTTCCACAAAGACTGCACCATGTAGAATCGGAACAGGGTTTATCACTCTTATCTTACACGTTATTTCTTTCCAGGGCTCAAGTATAATCTCTTTTATTTCTTTCAATCCTTTGACAATGTTATCTCTGCTTTTCTCCTCTTCTATCACCTGCCCAAAGTTATATTTCTTTGACATCTGGAGATCGTTACTGTTCAGCCTCTATTACTGAGGCAAAACCAAGGGGATCACAACGGTTTTGGCTGACATCTCATTTGATTTTTTTTTCGAGGGGAGACGCTGCCTGCTTTGTGACCTATCACACACTAGAAGGCAGGAGAAAAAGAGAGAAAAATAAGGTATCAAGAAAAAACCCTCCCTGCGCATTCCGTAGGCAGGTACTCAATTTCTACTCAGAGGCAAGACTCCAGCTGGCAGTTCAGATGTTTCAAAGGTCTTTTGTTGTTGTTTCGTAGTAGGGGAGGTAAAATTAACCAGGGGGTGGCCACCACAGCAAAGGCAAGTTAAGATAACAGTATTCCAGTATTTGAGGGGCTGCCACAAAGAAGAGGGAGTCAAGCTATTCTCCAAAGCACCTGAAGGCAGGACAAAGAAACAACGGATGGAAACTAATGGAGGAGCGAAGTAACCTAGAAATAAGGAGAAATTTCCGGGCAGTTAGAACAAATTAATCAGCGGAACAACTTGCCTCCAGAAGTGGTGGGTCCTCCATCACTGGAGGTTTTCAAGAAAAGATTGGACATTCTATTCTTTGAAATGGCATAGGGTTTCCTGCCTGAGCAGCGGGTTGGACTAGAAGACCTCCAAGGTCCCTTCCAACTCTGTTATTCTGTTCTGTTAGTAATTCTGAGCCGAAGTCAGAACCGAAGAAGCTTCTTGGATGAGAAGCAAAACGCCTTCAAAGAAAAACAAAGCCCAGTTGCCTTTTGAAAAAGCCCCTTTGGGACAACCATGGCTTGGACGACTGAGAATCTCCACAGACAATTAGAATGGTATTGCAAAAAGTGAGAAGGCCCCTGCCAGCTGAGAAGGCATTGGAGAAGGCATTTCGCTCTACCAGCTGCTCTGAAAAGGCAAGCCTGTTCACTGTCAATTGTTTAAAGATCTGTGTTCTAGACTGAGACTACTTCTGTCTGTGGTTATAAAGTCTGGATCAGAACACCAGACCTGATTCCCAACTGAGAAGGTATTGGAGAAAGTTTGGTTCAGCCAGCTGTTCTAGAAACACAAATTCATCCCATTTTAAATGTTAAAAAAGATCTAGGTCAACGGTCTTCAAACTTGGCAAGTTTAAGACTTGTGGACTTCAACTCCCAGAATTTCTGAGCTAACATGATTGGAGGAGGAGTTCTGGGAGTTGAAGTCCAAGTCTTAAAGCTGTCAAGTTTAGGTATCTCATCTGTAGTCTGTCTGTCTGTCTGTCTGTCTGTCTGTCTAGGTAGGTAGGTAGGTAGGTAGGTAGGTAGGTAGGTAGATGGATGGATGATAGATAGGTAGATAAATAGATTCTCTCTCTCTTTCTCTCTCTCTCTATCTCTCTAGATAGATGGATGATAGATAGGTAGATAAATAGATTCTCTCTCTCTCTCTCTCTCATCTATCTAATCCAAGGGTCTTCAAACTTGGCAAGTTTAAGACTTGTGGACTTCAATCCCCAGAATTCCTGAGCTAACATGGCTGGAGGCGGAATTCAGGGAGTTGAAGTCCACAAGTCTTAAAGCTGTCAGGTTTGAAGACCCCTGACCTAGGTTCTAGAAGACACCTACTTCTGCCTGTGACCACAAAGTCTTGACAGCCCCTTCAGCTCCAGATGAACATTATGGAAGCCACCAGAGAAATCCACTAACCCGATTTAAGGCAGCTTGCCTTCGTGCCAAGGAAGACCCTGCATCTCAGTGTCTCCAGACGGAATAAAACTTGGCCTTCCAGACGGCATGAGAAGGTCCACCATGCCTGCTCTGTTTCTTCTCCCCTGCCCCAAGCAACAAATATGCCTGATTGTAGTGCAGCCATGTAGACCTTGTATAATGAGCATCCCCCAGGAAATATGTAATTGTGCATCCAGCAGGGTAATTAGAAATCAGACTGGGGTGGCTGCAGCGAATTCCCCGAGCTCCGTGTGTCAGCTGCCTTCTCTGCTGAGAAAGGGGAAATGGCAGAAAAGAGAGAAATTATATCTGGAGGTGAAACTGCTTTGAATATCAGATGAGAAGCAGTGGAAGATGCAGATATTGGTTTCATCGAGTGCCTCTTGTTCCTCATCCCCTCTTCCAGCGGTGCATAACTTGTTTGAAACCTTGTTTGAAGCTTCTACAGCTTCTCCAAATGTTGCTGCTATGTTGGAGGTTTGGCTAGTGCAGAAGGGGGAAAGGAAATCACTGCACAGGCAGTTGTGATTGTCTGAACGACTTTTAATTAATATTTTATTTTATTTTTTTCCATTCAATCCAATTTAAGTGTTTAACTCTTGGTCTACTACTCAAAGGCCAAGGGTGGTCCCTGGCTGAAGTAGACTGGACAGCCCAGTTTTATTCAATCAACTTCAATCAGAATAGGGCTGGAAGGGACCTTGGAGGTCTTATAGTCCAACCCCTTGCTCAAGCAGTAGATCCTATATCATTTCAGACAGATGCTATCCAGTCTCTTCTTAAAAACCTCCAGTGATGGAGCGCCCACAACTTCTGAAGGCTAGTTAATTGTCCTCACTGTTAGGAAGTTTCTGCTTAGTTCTAGTTTGCTTCTCTCCTTGATTAGTTTCCATCCATTGTTTCTTCTGCCTTCTGATGCTTTGGAAAATAAGTTGACCCCCTCTTCTTTGTGGCAGCCCCTTAAACATTGGAAGACTGCTATCATGTAACCCCTAGTCCCTCTTCTCTCTAGACTGGCCATATCATTGTGAAAGGGGAAGGTAAGGACTCCTGAATTGAGTTTGGCTCTAATGGGCTTCTTGGAACCATCAATATAGTCTTCTTGGAGGAAATATGAACTTTTTTCTTGTCTCTGCCTTCTTCCTTGATGTTCTCCCAAATGGGATTGGCTTCAGTTCTCACCAATCCCAAGCAAGCCTAGTAACAAAGAATTGTGGCAGTTGTAGTCATGAACCTCTGGAAGATACTAAAACCACCAAGCTCAGAGAGCACCAAGGACCCCACAATTCAACCTAGATTTACAAATATTCTTTTTTGTTGTTTCCCACTTCTTCAGATAACAGAGACATCAACAATGATGTTCTTGCAAAAGCAAGAACTTGGTGGCAACTTCAACAGGAATGAACTTACAAAGGGGAAGTTTGAAGACAGCTCTCTCCTTTCTCAAGGACTTGTAGAACATTATTTTTGAAGCTAACTCCAGAAGAAGATCTGCTCTTTCTGGCTGCATGTCCACATCTAAAACCATGGCTCAATTATTGATGATTGAATAGCCTACTAACGGCCTCCGGTTGCATAATTAAGGACTTGATTGCTTGAATAAGCCCCCATCTGCTACATTTTCCCATTACCCTAACCATAAATCCACAAACCACCATTCAGAGTGGGTGCAACTTGCTTAGCCCCAAACCATGTTACAGTTCCCATTAGAGACATCCTTGCTAGATCCTCCATTCTCTTTCTTTCGCTCTCGTCTCTTTTTTTAAAAAAAACAAGTCTGCCTTCCTTCTTTGTCAGAAAGATGCCAATTTAGGTGTTTTATCTCCTAGGCAGCATTTGAAGGAGCGTTGGTGAACCGGGCTTCGCGGAGCCCAGTGGAGCAGAATGAAAACCGCCACCTTTTGTCCTCCTTATTGTTGTCTCAGCTCGTTCCTCATTGTCTGACGCTCAATGGGAGATCCTCAGGCCTTCCACAGTATCAAGAGTGACGCCGTCCTTGGGAGCGAAGAGTACAAGCCAGCTGGGAAGAGAAGTCCTCCACTTCAGAATGAATGGATGAAAAAGGAAGAAAGAAGGCACTCTTGACCGTTCTGAAAGTTCGCCCCGGAGGAGGTTGCCAAGCACGCTTTGGACTCTGCCAGGGTCATGCCATGAATTTTCCAGGCAGCCTTTCAAGACAGAGAACTGGGCTCCTTTCCCACCAAGAAGGTGGGGGGAGGAGAGAAAAAGGAGGGAAGGAAGGGAAACGCTCCGAATTTCATAAGGCGCCTGACAGTTCTAAGCGTTGAGCAAAACGCACCAGGCTTAATTTGGAAGGCATCCAATGAAGAAGAATGTTTTGGGAAGGGACTGTGCCTCCTGTAAAGCATGTCTGAAGGGCTCAGCATTTCCCCCTTTGGAGCCGTCAAACTTATCAAGTACAAAAAAAAAATCAGGATCACACATTAAAATTCCAATTCAGCTGATTTATGGCTCACGCCTACACACAAGAATCCAGTCAACTAATAGTCAGCATGAAATCAATTCTAGATAACAGTTCAAGAGGGATTGGACTTAGATTGCTTGTGGGAACCTCATGTCATACCCCTGTCAGAATCAGAATCCGGGGAGGAAGACGAACAGCCGCCAGGGAACGGGGAATGGCTCCATTGGCTGTGGAGGAAACTGGCGAAGGGCAAAGTCAGGCTGGGCAGAACAGGGGAGAGGTAGAACAAGGGAAAGGGGGTTCAGAGGAAGACCCAGGCCCACCCCCTCTTCATCCTAGGCCATGCTGGGAGGAACGGAGAAGAGAGCAATGTGGGTTGCATGGCTTACAAGGGAAGAAAGGGCCCTGATTCCCTTCACAAGGCACACCTGTGGAGGGAGTTTAAAGGAGAGGCAGTTTGGGAGTGGGGTTTGTCAGAAACAAACTTTGAGTTTATCTCATGTTGGCTGCTGGTATCTGAGTTCCTGGCATCCTCCCAACTGGTTTGATTTACTGCTGTGTTACTTCACATTTGGAATTCCTTATCTTACCCTGCCGGATTTATTACCTTATTTTGTCTTGCTGAATTCATATTTTAAAGTTTTCTATTTATAACATTTTGGACTGGAATATCTGTAGTCAAAGGCTATTGCAGGTTTCTGGGAGAGTTTTTCTCCAGACCGGAAAGTAACTGGGACATTGGGAGCAAAGTTGGAGCTAATAAAGAGACCCCTACTTATTATTCTGGCTGTGTTGCCTTTGTGCCATGCCCTGGGTCATCACGTGTCAGGACTCTAGGTTGATTCCTCTCTTGACTCTGCCTCCAGGCTCTGCTTCTTCTTCCCTGACATTACTTTGCAACAGCCTCCAATTCTTGACTCCTTAACTTGAGTCTTCATGATTGGAATGTTTGTTTTCTGATTGGCAGAGTTTATAATTGAATGGGGAGCTTGGCTGTTGGCTGCCATGAGCATCCTATGGGTGGAAGGGCAAGTATATAGGTTGGCAACTGTTGATTGATGGCAGGCTCTCAATCTGTAGTGGTAGGTGAGACTGTGTAGGGAAAGCAATAGCAATAGCCCTTAGACTTATATACCACTTCACAGTGCTTTTACAACCATATCTGAGCAGTTTACAGAGTCAGCATCTTGCCCCCAACAATCTGGGTCTCCTCATTTTACCAACATCAGAAGGACCTAAGGCTGAGTCAACCCTGAGCCTGGTGAGATTCAAACTGCCAAATTACAGGTAGCCAGCAGTCAGCAGAAGGAGCCTGCCATACTGCACTGCACCACCACGGCTCTAAGAGATCAGAAAAATCAGATAAGAGGCAGCATAGTGTAGGACATGACTAGGCTGAGCCCAAAGGTGGGGTCAAATGCATCATAAGTCATGAGGCCATTCGTGCCCATGAGAGATCTATGTCCAGCCTACCTTGAATTCCTTTCTATTCTTAACTCCCACACATTTCCCTTAACAGTCACTTGGCCAGATTCTTGTGGAG
This sequence comes from Naja naja, assembly GCA_009733165.1. Lineage (NCBI taxonomy): Eukaryota > Metazoa > Chordata > Lepidosauria > Squamata > Elapidae > Naja > Naja naja. Next base: position 9,876,298 of record CM019165.1, read on the forward strand.
AACTTAAGGTTGCAATAAATCTTTATATTCTTTTGACCTGCCTGAATATCCTGATTTCCCAGGGGGTTGACACATAGCCCACATGTGTATAACGGGTGGAGGAAGAGAACTTGGAAAGCACCCTCCTAGTTTCTCAGTCTGTAAAGGAGACAATGGGGGGTCCGTACTTTCAGACTTTGAGATTCTGTTCATGTAGCCTTATAATATAGTGGAATTGGCGCATGTGGGCATGTTTTGGATGGGTTGAATGGAACCTGCTACAAATTAAGCTTGGGTTCCCCTTCATATTGGCAGGTAAGGAGAGAGAAAGAGAGAGACATAAGGAGAACGAAAATGCCAGATTTGCTGTGGCTTGCCCCGTTACATGTTGATGGTTCCACTATCCATGGATGGATGGTACCAGGAGCACCACATCCAAGTCAACCAATCTTGTCCAGGTTCCCCAAGTTCCCCTCATTTCAGCCTTGATCCAGCAGACCTGCATGACCAGGTCTCACTTCTAATAACATTCCGTGTGAAAATGTAATGGACACCCATGCAGCTAATACATTAATTTATTAGTTAAATTAAGCTGTATTTGCTGAATGAAAAATGGTTGTAAGAGTCTCTCTCTCTCCCTCTCCCTCCCCCCTCTCTCTGTCTTTCTCTGTCTCTGTCTCTGTCTTTCTGTCTCTATCTCCATCTCTCTGTCTCTGTCTCTCTCTCTGTCTCTCTCTCTTTCTGTCTTTTCTCTCTCTCTCTCTCTCATCTATCTATCCCTCCCTCCCTCCCTCTCTCTTTCTCTCTCTTGAATAAAATTCATGGGGGTTTGATAGGTCCCCAGCCATTTTAAAATGCAGAAGGAAAGCCGGGAACCTGACTTCGTTAACCCAGGTCATTCTATCCTTCCTTGATGAAGGTTAGATTTTTATCTGCGGCTTACCACACTTGGATGAGAATTGTCAGAGTGAGTAAATATTGGCGGACTATTGCCAAGCAGTTGTGTGCCATCTACCCTGAGAAATGCTTGCACCTTCTTCAGCTAAATTGGTTTGGTGTGGGCTTGGACAGGAAGGAGCGGATGGGGGCCAACCCTTTGGGGCGAAATTCACCACATCTGCAATTAATGAAGATTGAGATCCCTGGCTTAGACGACGGTGACAGAAGACCATTGTTCTTCCTATAGGTACAGGCGGTCCTCGGCTTATGACCATAATGGAGCCCCAAATTCCTGTTGCTAAGCGAGACAATTGTCAAGTGAATTCATGACCTTTCTTGATGCAGTCGTTTAAGTGAATCACTGCAGTTGTTAAATTAGTGACATGGTTTTTAAGTCAATCAGGCTTCCCCACTGACCTTGCTTATCAGAAGGTCGCAAAAGGTGACTCTGCAGCCATGGTAAATATGAGTCAATTGGCCAAGTGTCCAAAGGTAAATCACGGGACCCTGGGGATGCTACAATCATCATAAGTGTGGAAAACGGCCATAAGTCACTCTCTTCTTCGTAACTTTGGTCACTGAGTGTACAATTGTAATTCAGGGACTACCTCTAATCCCCAACTTATAACAGTCCACTGTGATTAAATCATCCATGGCTCATAAACTGGCCACTAAGTAAAACTGCAGGATTTGGTTTGGCTCACATTTAAGAAGAACCCTCGCAAGCAGAGAAGCAACCTGGAATTAAGGAGAAAATTCCTAACAGTGAGGACAATGAACCAGTGGAACAGTTTGCCACCAGAAATTGTGGACGCTCCATCACTGGAGGTTTTTAGGAAGAGACTGGAGGGTCGCTTGTCTGAGATGGTATAGGTTCTCCTGCTTGAGCAGGGGGCTGAACTAGAAGACCTCCAAAGTCTATTCTATTCTTAAAAAAAAGCTTTGTCGGCTTGGGTGGGTGGGTGGTTGTGTGGATGGGTGGCAACGTCAGCTGAATTATGGCAGAAGATTTTGCTGCCGTATAAATAAAACACGATAAGGTCAATTGCTGTTTCAATCCATGCTCCTGGCTCAGGCCCCAGCCCGGAGCTGTATGTTGCATTGCTGGAGGGCAGAATGTAAATTGAGCTGTTGTTCTGAAGCATAGCAAGCTCATCAAAGGAGCTGTCAATTGCTTTTGAAGGCATGGCAGATTTATCCTTTCCATGGGGTGTTATCGTAAACGTTTTCAAGAGGTGCTTGTATGTCAGCTTCGGTGAAGGTTGGGGAGGGCAGAGGTGTTATTCAGCCGGTTGTGACCAGTTCTGGAGAACTGGTGGCAGAAATTTTGAGTAGCTTGGAGAACCGACAAACCCCACCTCTGACTGGCCCCGCCCCCACCTATTCTCTGCCTCCCGAGTCCCAGCTGATTGGCTGGGTCTTCTTTGGTTGCCCTGCCCAGGAGAACGGAGCTGGAAAGCAGGTTAGCAGGGTGGGGAAGGAATGGGGATTTTGCAGTATCCTTCCCCTGCCATGCCCACCAAGCCACACCCACAGAACTGGTGGTAAAAAAATTGAATCCCACCACTGGGGGGCCCTGACCTGGCTGGGTTGGGTGGCAGGACACCAGTGGGGCAGATACCTGAAGCTCCTTCCCCTCCCCATAAAAACTGTGGGCCTTGTGCTGCACAACTCTCGAAATGGCACACGGGTGAACACAAGGACAATCAAGGTCAGGCTTCTTACCATGCATTTGGTTTGAGTTGTGGGTGATCCTCTGTAGGTGATCTCCTCTGGGGAATGACAAAGGCATTAAGAGAGAATTGGACTTATATACTGCATCTAGCCACCCAGCAGCTCTGAGGGAGAGCATTTCACCCCAATTAGCTGATTAAAGAAAGGTGGCTGTTGAATGAGGCAGCTAAATGGGCCATAATCTAGAGATCATCCTCTCATCCAGAGAGGATCTAGAGATCATCTCTGGGTATGTGTTTTTGGAAGAGATGATTATTTCCCTATCTTCTATCTATCATCTATCTAGTTTTTTTGATAATCTTCTATATTCATATCCTATATCTATCTATCTATCTATCTATCTATCTATCTATCTATCTATCTATCTATCTATCATTTATCATCTCTATCATCAATCTATCATATCTATCTATCTATCTATCTATCTATCTATCTATCTATCTATCTATCTCTATCTATCTTCAATCTATCTAGTCTTTTTGATAATCTATATTCATATCCTATATCTACCTACCTACCTATCATCTACCTACCTACCTACCTTCTATCTATCATCTTAGTCTTTTTCGATAATCTTCTATATTCATATCCTATATCTATCTATTTATCTACTATCTATCTAGTATTTTGATAATTATTTTGTTTATTTATTTTATTTATTTTGTCAATCACTTACAAGATAATAAGTATAAGGATAAACATAGTTGTGAATACATGAAATGAATACATATAAGAAAAATAAAAGAAACAATAGGACAGGGATGGTAGGCACATTAGTGCACTTATGCACGCCCCCTACAGACCTCTTAGGAAAGGGGTGAGGTCAATAGTAGACAGTCTAAGGTTAAAGTTTTTGGGGTTTGGGGAAGAAACCACAGAGTCAGGTAGAGTATTCCAGACATTGACCACTCTGTTGCTGAAGTCATGTTTCCTGCAATCAAGTTTCGTGCAGTTAACCTTGAGTTTGTATCTATTGTGTGCTCTTGTATTGTTATGGTTGAAGCTGAAGTATTCATTGACCGGAAGGACATTGCAGTATATGATTATATATATATATAGGTTAACAACTCTTAATGCCTTTTTGGCTATGTAGTTACAGTGGGCTCTAGCACTTAGATCATTCGAGATGAGTACTCCAAGGTCCTTGACAGAGTTTGGATCATCAACAACGTCTTTACTATTCAGCCTGTATTTTATTTTCTGATTTTTTTTGCCAATATGTAAGACAGAGCAATTATTTGTTGAGATTTGAGGTTGCCATTTGTTTGACCATTCTGATACATAGTCGAGGTCTTTTGAAGGGTAGCAGTATTGTCTGTGATGTTGAATAGCTTTACATCATCAGCGAAGAGAACGCAGTTGCTCTTAATATGATCACAGAGGTCATTTATGTAGAACATGAAGAGAGTTGGTCCTAGAACGCTGCCTTGGGAGACACCACTGTTGACAGGTACAGAATTTGATAAGATGCTCCCAATTTTGACCATTTGTTGTCTGTTTGACAGGAATGCTTCTATCCAGTTATGCAGTTGTCCAGAGATACTATAAGATTTTAGTTTTAGTAGTAGTTTATTGTGTACCACTGAATCAAAGGCTTTACAGAAGTCTATGTAGATTGCGTCTATTGCTTTGCCCTGATCGAGTTGTGTAGTCCATATGTTTTTGCAGTGTAAGAGTTGCATATTACAGGATAGTTTTTTTCTGAAACCATATTGTTTGTTAGAGAGTAGGTTGTTTGTCTCTAAGTGGAGGATAATGGATTGGTTAATAATTGATTCCATGACTTTACAGGTGATGCAGCATAAAGAGATTGGTCTGTAATTTTCAACTAGACTGGGGTCTCCCTTTTTGAAGATGGGGATGACCATGGCTTGTGACCATAGGTTTGGCAAGGAGCTGGTCCTGAAAGATTTTTCAAAGATTATGCTTAGAGGTTCGGCTATGGCAGCGAATAGCTTTTTTAAGAAGTAGGCAATATTCCATCCGGTCCAGTAGATAGAGAAGGTTTTAGATTGCATAGTGCTTTTTCAACATTATCTTCTGTAAAATCGATATGTATTAGATCATTGTAGTTGTCTGTGGTTCGACTAGGAAATACTGGGCATGAGCCATTGCTGTGTACAAATACTGAGCCAAAGAATGTGTTAGAGAGGTTGGCTTTAATGGTGTCGTCATTGCAGTCTGTACCATTAGGTCCTTTCAGGGGTGGGATGGATCTTGAGTCTTTTAGTTTGTTGTTTACAAAATTGTAGAAAGCACGGGTAGAATTGGTGCGTAGAAGGTTTTCCTCTTGTTTAATGTGATAATTGGTGGATTCAGTCTTTATCTGGTGGCATAAATTTTTGAATCGGCTTTTGAAGTTGGCAGCGTGACCAGATTTGTTTTTCCACCAAAGTGATCTTTTTTTTTGGATTGAAGTTTCCTTATTGTTATGGGTAATCTGTTTTTTCTGGTTTTGGGAGTTGTTATTGGTACATATAGTTTGATGACTCTTTGGATTTCAATTATATTCATATCCTATATCTGTCCATCTATCTGTCTGTCTGTCTGTCTGTCTGTCTGTCTGTCTATATCTATCTATCTATCTATCTATCTATCTATCTATCTATCTATCTAATCTACCTACCTACCTATCTTCTATCATCTATTTAGTCTTTTTTGATAATCTTCTATATTCATATCCTATATCTATCTATCTATCTATCTATCTATCTATCTATCTATCTATCTCTACCTACCTATCTTCTATTGTCTATTTAGTCTTTTTTGATAATCTTCTATATTCATATCCTATATCTACCTACCTACCTATTATCTATCTATCTATCTATCTATCTATCTATCTATCTATCTACTGTCTGTCTATTCTTGATATAGTCTTCTGTATTTATATCGTCCATCCATCCATCCATCTTGATCGATATAGTCAAACCAATCTTTCCATCTATCCCTTCTTTCAGATTTTTTTTAATGTACTGTATATACTTTCTGTTTTTAATTCATATATCCTTTTATATCTTCTACTATTTTTCTCTTTTTTAGATTTTTACATTTGAGATATCCTCTATGACTTTTTAATAACCGTACCCCTTACAGTACAGTTATTATTCCTTATGCTGGTCTATATCTGTAGTAAAAATTTCATATGGAATTTCCAAACCGTTTTTTTAAATCAAAGGAGCTGCGCTAGGCTCCAACGAGCTTAGTTTCCACTGATGAGAATTTTCAAAAACGTACTGAAATGGCATGAAACATCTGCTGAAGTGTGTGCTGTGGTTGTTTCCTTGTGTCCTCTTGACTTGCTGAGCATTTCTTTTTTCTTTTCTTTTCAAAGAAAAGTGTGATAAGATAGATCACCTCTTCCCAACTCTGTTATTCAGTCTCGGCTTGCGTTTCTCAAGAATGATCTTCCTGTAGAGTTTTGGGTGGCCAGTAGATGTCTCTGCAAGTGAAGGACAAAATAGAAGGTTGTGTAGGCAAAAATCTGTTTTAAATTACAGTTCCGTTTAGAAGATCGAATTTGGCAACCTAAATCAACATTCCGATTGGATTTGAACGTTCGGATTGTCAAACAGGAGCAATCTGCTTCCTGATTCAAGAAAAGCCTTTTGATGTGAGTGCAGAATAACAAATAATTCACAGTTATTTACAGGCATCTGATTCACTTGAATCAAGTTGACTCCCCTTAAATGTTGATAGAATTTGGAGTTTCAACTCAGTTGCCTTGGAACTAAATCTCTGGACTGAATTTTTGAACAGCTCCACCAAGAATTTCCTGGACAGTGAGAACAATTAATCAGTGGAAGGAATTGCCTCCTGAAGTGGTGGAGGTTTTTAAGAAGAATTTGGACAACCATTTGTCTGAAATGGTATAGGGTCTCCTGCTGCAGTAGGGGGCTGGACTAGAAGACCTCAAAGGTGCCTTCCAACTCTGTCATTCTGTTATCTGGTTAAGAAGGGTGAGATGAAATATGGAGGAAGTTGCAAGCCATCAGAATATTGATTTGTGGTGGCCGAGGGTCTGGTGAATCAAAACTATTTTGGGATGGAGATTGAGTCATAAGTTGAAGAAGATTGCAGTGCAATCAGTGGGTGAGGAAAATGAACGTTTATTTTTAAACCCATCCACCAGTCTAGCTTGGTCTTGGGGAGTGGGAACTTAGAAAGACAGATATATGCTTTTAAAATGTTTATCCCACTCATCAAAGAAAAGAAATAATAAATTCTTCCCATGATATCCACCTGTATTTCCAGACAGTGTTTCTGCTCAGTTTCAGAAATCCCGTTGTTCAAATTTGACAACACAAACCAGAGGGATGCTAGGACTCCCAGACACCCAGAGATATGTGGGATCTTTCTGGTCCTGGGTCCACAGGTGATCTATATCTGTGTGATAGCTACCTAATATAGAATAACAGGTGGAAGGGACCTTGGAGGTCTTCTGGTCCAACCCCCTGCTCAAGAAGGAGACCCTATAACATTTCAAACAAATGGCTGTCCAGTCCCTTCTTGAAAATTTCCAGTGATGGAGCTCCCACAGCTTCTGGGGGAAGCCGATTTCTACTCATTAATTGTTCTCACTGTTAGGAAATTTCTCCTTAGTTCTAGGTTGCTTCTCTCCTTGATGAGTTTCCATCCGTTACTTCTCGTCCTGCCTTCAGGTGCTTTGGAGAATAAGTTGACCCTCTCCTCCTTGTGGCAGCCCTTCAAAACCTGGGATACTGCTATCATGTCCCTCCTAGCCCTTCTTTTCACTAGACTAAAGGTAAAGGTTCCCCTTGCACATATGTGCTAGTTATTTCCGGCTCTAGGGGGCGTTGCTCATCTCTGTTACAAAGCCGAAGAGCCAGCGCTGTCCGAAGACGTCTCCGTGGTCATGTGGCTGGCAGGACTAAATGCCTTCGAAGGTGCACGAAGCGCTGTTACCTTCCCACCAAAGTGGTCCCTATTTTTCTACTTGCATTTTTTTACATACTTTTGAGCTGCTAGGTTGGCAGAAGCTGGGACAAGGAACGGGAGCTCACTCCATTATGGGGTGCTGGGGATTCGAACCGCCAAGGTGCTGATTTTTCTGATCGACAAGCTCAGCGTCTTAGCCACTGAGCCACCACGTCCCAAGTTCACTAGACTAGAGCTACCCAATTCCAACAATAGGTTGTGGTGGCCACTCAAATATGGGAACACTGCTATCCTGTCATCCCTAGCCCAAGAATGGCAGTCTGTTTACAGATTTTTCTAGGCTTTTGAATATCAGATTGCAGAGTTAAAAATGAGAAGACACCTCCTGTTTTTATAAGGGCCAAATGATTTTTCTCAGTAGCAATCATATAAGAGGGAGGGAAAGCTTGCAGCTTCATAATGGGCAGAGAAAGAAACTTAGAAAAGATCCTCCTTGGTTTCTCAGGCAGTACAAGAAGACAGTGGGAGATTTGTCCTTTCAGACTTGTAAGAGACAATTAATTAGCCTTACAATCAAATAGATTGTGGTTGTGTTTCCTGTCCAGTCTACCTAGTAAGGCTGACAGTGGAAAGAGCTAAGAGAAACTCAGGCATGGGCTGGAGAGTGGCACTGGTCCTCTTCTTTTAAGCCTCCATCTCCAAGTTTCTTTTCCCCACCTGCTCCTGTTCATAAAAGGAAAATTACTCTGCAGATTTATGAGCTACTTGCAGGTGTAATTTATCAACTGCTGCCTTGCCCTGGCCTAGACAAGTCAGGGGCGGTTTGGGCCTCGTGATTAATGAGCTCCCCTGACCGATGGTGGCAGATCTTTTACAAAGATTTAATTCAAACACGTTCTTAAAAATAACAGGTGGCCGATTCGGGAGATCACAGATGAACATTTTTGAGGTCCCAGATGTTCTCCTGCCTGTAAGTTGGGGAGGGGCATCTCACTGGCCTTTCCCCCTGCAGCTGGATGACAAATGTCTTGGCCTTTTGACTTTTATCAAATCTGCAGGGGTATGGATGCAAAACAAAGATGCATCCACTCCTGGTTTCCTGGTTCCCAGATGTGGCACTGCCAGAGCAAGGCTGAGTTAGAGGCATCCACTTACCATGTTTATTTATTTATTTATTTATTTTGTCAAGCGATTATAAGATAACAGTATAACATAGTTATGAATACATGAAATGGATACATATAAGGGGGAAAAAAAAGAAACAATAGGACAGGGACGGTAGGCACGTTGGTGCGCTTATGCACGCCCCCTACAGACCTCTTAGGAAAAGGGTGAGGTCAATGGTAGAAAGTCTAAGGTTAAAGTTTTTGGGGTTTGGGGAAGAAACCACAGAGTCAGGTAGAGTATTCCAGACATTGACCACTCTGTTGCTGAAGTCGTATTTCCTGCAATCAAGTTTACCTTGAGTTTGTATCTATTATGTGCTCTTGTATTGTTATGGTTGTAATGGTTTTACCATGTAAAAGGTTCAACCCCTGGTTATTCAAATGGGGCTTGGAGAAAGAGCTGGCCTTGAATAAGCATCTGTGTCTTCAAAGATGAGACTCAACAAGAGGACAGCTCCTTTTCATGCAGGAGGGCTCGATTTCATTCTGCCTTAAAAAACTTGGAGAAATTGACTGATGCTTTCAGTCCATTGAGATGGATGGGTGGTGGGACTAACAACATACTGCATTCTGTTTGGTTGCCGCAATGTAAAAAAGATGTTGAGACTCTAGAAAGAGTGCAGAGAAGAGCAACAAAGAGGATTAGGGGACTGGAGGCTAACACATATGAAGTACTGTTGCAGGAATTGGACATGGCTAGTTGACTGAAAAGAAGGACCAGGGATGACATGATAGCAGTCTTCCAATATCTCAGGGGCTGCCCCAAAGAAGAGGGAGTCAAGCTGTTCTCCAAAGCACCAGAGGGCAGGACAAGAAGCAATGGATGGAAACTAATCAAGGAGAGAAACAACCTAGAACTAAGAAATTTCCTGACAGGGGGAGCAATTAACCAGTGGAACAAATTGCCTCCAGAAGTTGTAAATGCTCCAACACTGGAAGTTTTTAAAAAGATGTTGGATAACCATTTGTCTGAAGTGGTGTAGGCTTTCCTGCCTAAGCAGGGGGTTGGACTAGAAGACCTCCAAGGTCCTTTCCAACTCTGTTATTGTATTCTGTTCTAACATAGATATGGAAATTCTCAATCATCCAGGTCATGGTTGTCGCAAAGATGCTTTTCAAAAGGTAGCTGGACTCTCTTGTTTTCCTTGAAAACATTTCTCTTCTCATCCAAGAAGAACTGAAGAAGCTTCTTGGATGAGAAGCAAAATGTTTCCCAGGAAAAACAAAACAAAAATGTCTAGTAACCCATTGGAAAATCACCTTTGAGACAGAAGAGTTCCCTTCTATTCTGTGATAAATTTCACACATTTGTCTTCCTTTCTGTATGTGTGTGCGTATCTCTCTCTCTCTCTCTCTCTCTTTCTCTCTCTCTCTCTTTCTATATTTCTACCTTTCTATCTTTCTATCCATCCATCCATCAACTATTATGTATTCATCTACCTACCTACCTACCTACCTATTGCTGAGATCTGAATTCAGTTGTTCTTCTGCGGTTTCGCCAGCCAGTTTCTGACTCCTGAGAATGTAAAATGTCACTTATGAGGGAAGAAGCAGCTAAACGTAAGGTCACTGGAAGGGCAGGAAGAAAGAATTTCACAGTCCCTGGTTGGGAATGCTCGCCTCTTAGCACCTCAAGCGAGTATATGTGAGAGAGTTGGCACTCTGGAATTAAAATAAACCTGACTGTCATCACTTCAAGGGTTTTCATTCTGCAAAGCCATCATGTTTCTCAGTCAACAGAAGGAAAGGATCACTTTGGGCAATGCTTTAGACTTACCTGCACTCACTGAAGGAACACCACTGCTTTGGAAACCATCTCAAGTTTGCTCCCTGGATGTCCATCAGGACCTTCTTACTGGTTTGGGCTCAATTGCCTGGATGGCTACTAAGCTGGACTGTTCTTTGAGGAAGAAGTAGAGGAAGAAAAGGAAGAGGGAAGGAGGAGGAGGAAGAGGAAGAAGAAGAAGGAGAAGGGGAAGAGCAGGAGGAGGAGGAAGAAGAAGAAGAGGAGGAGGAAAGGCGGTACATATGTAAGGACAGTATATAATCAGGGTTCTTCTGCAAGGAAGCAAATTTCAACGTTACATTACAATACTCTTCTAAGGGCAACCAACTTACAAAAAAAGTGATGATCTCAGCAGGGAGAACTATTTAACCCAAAACAGATTGATAATCTTCTGAGGATAATTTAGTTTCATCCTTCCATTGTAAACCTTGCCTGGAATCTGACTTGATAGTCCTCATCTGTTGTGAGGCTATAAGGATTTGAAGTACTCTGTAGTCATTGCCTTGAATAAAGAAAGACTCATATCTTCAAAGTTGATGAGGGACCTTGTAAAGTTCTCCAAGGTTTTCTCCTTCCATTTTCAAAGTTACGGCAGCACTAAAAAAAAAATCTGACTTACTGCTGGTACTCACATATATGACCATTGGAGCATCCCCACAGTTCTGTGATCAACATTCAGGTGCTTGGCAATTGGCTCATATTTAGAAGGCTTACCCCAGGGGCCTTCAAACCTGACAGCTTTAAGACTTGTGGACTTCAACTCCCAGAATTCCTCCTCCAGTCATGTTAGCTCAGGAATTCTGGGAGTTGAAGTCCACAAGTCTTAAACTTGCCAGTTGGAAGACCCTTGGCTTACACCATCCTGAGATCTTCATCACTATTTGCAACTTTCCCAGCTGGTTTCTAACAAGCAAAGTCAATGAAAGGAGCTGGATTTGCTTAATGACCATATGACTCACTTAACTGCAGAGATTGGCCATAGCAGAAAAGGTCATTAAATTGGGCACGACTCACTGAACAACTTCTTTGTTTAACAGCGGAAATTCTGATTCCAATGGTGGTCTTAAGTCAAGGACTACCTGTACCTATTTCTCCCACCGAGGCAATATTTGTGAAGGAGCTGTGGTTTTTTTTTAATCTCTTCACCTAAGGAGCAGCTGGGATGTACTGCAGTTGAATTAAAAGCGGGCCTGTGAACAGCTGCACTTCCTTATCTGCTGCCAGCTCGGGATGAGATTCTGGGTGCCTTGGCTAAGAGTGGCAGCTGAATTTCTTTACAGAAGAAAATAAATTACCTCCAGAGGCAGGTGAGAAGCCAGAGAGACAACACAGATCCCTCTCTAGGTGGAAATCGGGAAGAAGCCCAGGCGTCGTGTTTGTGATTTAAAAAAAAGAATGGAAATGTAGGAATTGAAAAGGCTTGGATCAGGAGGGTGTGTGTGTATATATATATATATATACGTGTAGATGGGAAAGGAGAAGAAGAGGAATGATTGGCCTGAAGATACGACATGAGGGAGATTGCCTTTTATTGATCAGCCTGCCAGAAAGTCTCAGAATCGGAGTGGTTCAGCATGAAGGGTGAGCTCAGTCTAGGTCTGATTAGGTACCCATCAACTTGAGGTAGTGCTCAACTTACAACCCCAACTAGGGCCAGGATATATGATAGAGATAGATAGATGGATAGATAGGTAGGCAGGCAGGCAGGCAGGCAGGCAGGCAGGCAGATAGATATAAATAATTATCTCTATTAAGATATATATATATATATATATATATATATATATATATATATATATGTAGGTCTTGGTGTATTCGGGTCTTGTCCCGTGTAAGATTGAGAATACCTTGGCAACGTTTCGACGAAATCTCATCCGTCATCTTCAGGCTGGTGTCTTCAGCTTCATTCTCCTGGGAGAAGTGCGTGATCGTGGCTGTTTTTCCCTTTTAAACTCAGAGTTGGCTGTGTTGTTACTTCTTGATTGGTTGTGGAGTTGATGTATGCAGATTGGATGGTTTTTTCCTGAGACCCTGTGTGGCTGAGGTGCTGGCTGTGTGTCTCTCAGCCTTTGTGTTGTAACGACCTGGGTAATGGGCTGTGTGATGACCTTCTGAGTTCTATTGTTGTGACGTCCTGGGTGTGGTGCTGTAATCTCCTGGGTCATTGTCTGTGTTGCAACCTCCTGATGTTTTGTGTTGTGATCTCCTGAGTTCTGTGATGTAGTATCCTGGGTGGAAGGCTGTGATGTGACATTCTGGGCCTTGGTTTGGCTCCGAGTTTGAGGTCTGGCTATGTGTTCATAGCGTGTGTCAGTTTGCTTAGTTTGGGGGTCAGAGTGGAGTGTAGCAGCTGGTGTTGCAGCCATGGTCTGGTTTCTGGATGGTGGTTGCCTTTCATCTGTGGCGGGCTTGGGTTTGAGTCTGGTGAAGGAGATTGGTGGTGGCATCATGTGTTATTTTGGGTCCAGTGTTGGTTTTCGTGGCTGGGACTCATTTGTTGATTAGGGCTAGTTTCCAGATGTCTGGTAGGCGGGAAGTATCATCCCGTTTATTCATGTTATGGGAGTGTTTCTCTATTTCGATGGCTTCCCTAATTATTCTCTTGTTGAAGTGTTCAGTATTGGAGATAAGTTTGGATCCTCAAAATCAATTTCATGTCCTGTGGCTTTAAGGTGCTGGAAAAGGGAGGAAGGAGTAGAGTAGAGTAGAGTAGAATAGGAGTAGAATAGGAGTAGAATAGGATGCTTTATTGGCCCAGTGTGATTGGACACACAAGGAATTTGTCTTGGTGCAATGCTCTCAGTGTACATAAAGGAAAAGATACATTCATCAAGAGTCAAGAATCATCAGGTACAGCACTTAATGATAGTCATAGGGTACAATCAGCAGTCAAATCATACTAGAAAGCAGTCAATATAAATTGTTAGGATAAGAGCGACAAAGTTACAGTCAAACAGTCACAAGTGGAAGGGGATGAGTGATAAAGAGTGATGAGAAGATTAATAGGTATAGTAATGCAGACTTGGTAAATAGTTGGACAGCGTTGAGGGAATTATTTGTTTAACAGAGTGATGGCTTTCGGGGGAAAAACTGTCCTTGTGTCTAGTTGTTCTGGTGTGCAGTGCTCTATAGCATCATTTTGAGGGTAGAAGTTGAAGCAATTTATGTCCGGGATGTGAGGGGTCTGTAAATATTTTCACAGCCCTCATTTTGACTCATGCAGTATACAGGTCCTCAATGGAAGGCAGGCTGGTTGCAGTTGTTTTGTCTGCAGTTCTAATTATCCTCTGAAGTCTGTGTCTGTCTTGTTGGGTTGCATACACACGCACACACACACACACACACACACACACACACATTCCTTCTACATTGGTTCATGCTGTTTTGTTCCCTATGCTCCTGAAGCTTCTAAGCATGTCTGAGCATGTCATTGAGGAAGCCCAGAAGCTGCCACAATGGAAGCTCTGGTAACCATCAGACTGAAGAGGTGGCCAATATGAAATCTTGGACACTGAGCAGCTAGGAGATGCATTTCAGCTCTTCCCCAGAATCAGGGAAGGGAAGATGGAAATGATTACCCATCTTAAGAAGAAGCCCAAGAGCTGGGCATTCTGAAAAACAGAAGCCAATTTAAGCCCTGAGGAACTCCAATTTGGTAGGCTTCATGTCTACTTGCTGTGAAGAACATTGCACCTGAATGCTCCTTCTCCCTTTTTGGAAAAAAGAGGAAAACCATAAATCATTTGAGATAGAGATTGTTTATGTTCCCCAGGAGGGGCGGAATCCAAACAGGCAAAGATTTTCTACTTTGAGGAAGCACAGGAGAACTTGGACACCTGCATTGATGCTACGTGTCTATGGAGCGTCTCCATCATCCAGGTCATGGTTGTCTCAGAGGTTTTCCCCAAAAGGCAGCTGGACTTTCTTGAGTTTTTCCTTGAAAACATTTTGCTTCTCATCCAAGAAGCTTCTTCCATTTGAAGTGAATGGTGGGGAATTCAGGATTCTTCAGGTAGAACTGAAGAAGTTCTCGGGTGAGAAGCAAAAGGTTTTCAAGGAAAAAAAACCCAAGAAAGTCCAGTTGCCTTTTAGGAGATTTATGCTACAATTGTTCAACCTGGTGCTCCAGGGTCATATGCGGTTTGTGGTCTTCAAAACTCCTCCCGTGATTACCAAATGATACCTATTTAATGAGCTAGATGAGGATTGATTAAATACAGAAGCGGAGATCTGTCATATTTATCCTGGAGTTAATATGATGTCTGGCCCATCCTGTGTTATAATCATTATTATAATTAGTTCAGGAAAAACCAGCTACCTCTTTAAGCTAATAGACGTCCAGAATTCTATTTCAGTGATGGCTGCATTTGATTTGCAGGCAAAATTCCTGGCTGGAGCTATACATCAATCATCTCCCCTGTTTGCCAACAGACCAAATGGGTCGAGACTTTGATTATGCTTCCCAGGGCAGAAGAAGAAGAAAAATCTCTAGCGGTTAAGGAATGGCAGGGTAACAGGATGAGCGCTGGGTAGCTTTTCTCTACTTTGAGGGAAATGATGTTATTAAGAATAAAGCATGTAAGCTGGTTATCATTTGGCATCACAGCACATGTTTATGAGGAGGAGGAAGAGGAGGAGAGGAGAGGAAATAGAGAAAGGATAAAAAGAGGGAAGAAAGAGAAGGAGAGGAAGAGGAGGAGGAAGAGGAGAAGAAGAGAAAAGGGGAGAAGGGGAGGAGAGGAAGAAGAAGAAGAAGAAGAAGAAGAAGAGGAAGAGGAAGAGGGAAGAAGAGGAAGAAGAAGAAGAAGAAGAAGAAGAAGAAGCGGAGGAGGAGGAGGAGCAGGAGCAGAGGAAGAAGAATAAGAAGAAGAAGAAGAGGAGGAAGAAGAATAGCGAAGAAGAAGAAGAAGAAGAAGAAGAAGAAGAAGAAGAAGAAGACCGAACCTTGTTAAATGACATGTGGAAGCAAATAAAACAGAAGAGCATTTGTGTGTTTGGGCTCTCACAAGCTTGGCAGTCTCATAAAACTTCAAACATTTGCTCAATTCATTTTAGTTTTAAAAATAGGGCTCTGTACTGTAGCTGCTGCTTAGAAAAACTGCTGACCTACGCCACGGCCTTGTGAGATTCCCGCTTTCCAAAAAAAACAGTCCGGGAATGGTTGTTTTTTCACCCAACGCTTGTTTGTTTGCACATGTTTGGTTTGGGGGGAGAGAGAAAATCAATAGCTGTTTTCTCTGTAGATTATCTGAGCTGAACTATTTCAGCTGAATAGATAAAAACGCAGCAATTTGATATTTTCTGATCCAACTGGAAGATTTCAGTTGCAGTTTTAAACTTCCTCCCATAAACCTGAAATCAGCCCTACTGCATTATAGCTTCCGTTTGAACTGAATTGATCTACCGCCCTTTCAGCAATTGTGCAGCCATTCTGTGAAGCATCCTCACTTTGTTATTCATCACGCAAAATTCAGTGAAGTGGCACCAAAGCAGTGAAACATATCCTTCCTTATGCCATTTAGGCATCATTCAGCAGTTTCGGCAACACTGATTTGATTGCAACTTTCATACAGCTGGTCTTCGACTTTCGCTCATTTGTTTGCAATGCATGAGTTACAATGCTACTGAAGAAAGCAATAACCATAGCCTTTAGACTTACATACCGCTTTCCAGTGCTTTCCAGCCAACTCTAAATGGTTTACAGAGTCAGCCTATTGCCCCCAACAATCTGGCTCCTCGTTTTACCAACCTATCATTTTTAAATCTCACTCTGCAGATACTTTGCTACTTGAACTACAGGCCAGTGAGTCAAGTAGCTAGCAAAGATTAGATCATTGACTCCCCACTGGGAGTGCCAAGAGAAATCTAGCAAGCAGAAAATATTTGTTTAGTAGGAAAGTTTCTTCTTCTTCTTCTTCTTCTTCTTCTTCTTCTTCTTCTTCTTCTTCTTCTTCTTCTTCTTCTTCTTCTTCTTCTTCTTCTTCTTCTTCTTCCTCCTCCTCCTCCTCCTCCTCCTCCCTCCTCTTCTTCTTCCTCCTCCTCCTCCTCCTTCCTCCCTCCTCCTCCTCGTCTCCTCCTCCCTCCTCCTCCAACTGCCTCCCTCCTCCCTCTTCCTCCCTCCTCCTTCTCTCAGAAAATGGAACCTTGTGGTTTATTTATTTATTTATTTATTTATTAATGGGACTTATATATCTCAGACCTTACAATAAAAACAATCACAACCTTGTGGTTCTCCTTCAAAAGTGATAGCTAACCTTTTCGACCCTGAGTGCCCAAAGCACACACGCACACCCCCAAAATGCAATACATGCACATCCCCCATGCATGCACCCCACCTCCCCGCATACCCCCCCAAGTGCGGCAGAGACCTGAAGATGAGCTAGCTGGACAGAGGTGCACGCATGTGCATGTGGGACAGAGCTGAGGTTGGGCGACGGCTCGCGTGCCCACAGAGAAGGCTCTGCATGCCACCTCTGGCACAAGTGCCAAAGGTTCACCATCATGGCCCTAGCTATTACTAGATCTTTTAGAATGAGTCTTTCAGGATGGGTAGAAACCAATGGAAGAAGGTGGCTCCTCAGATATCCAGATACCAAGCTGCACAGGCTTTAAAGAACCTTGAATCTCACCTAGAAGTCAACTATTAACCCATGCAGCTTTCCAATTGGTGGAGGCACCCTTATCTCCCCATGAACTGCATTTTAGATCCTCTGTGTCTTCCAGGTGATCTAAATGAGACACCGGATACCTCACATTTTATGGCCCCAATGGATTCCAGGAGCAATCATCTCTCTGCCTTTGCAAAACCAGGCCATTAGCTGATTGCAGTATTTGGAAGCTTTTTCCTCCCCTTCATTCTCTTTCCATAAACAGCTTGGCCCTCTAAAAGAGGATTACATTCGCAATCTTCTGGCAGCGCGTTCTGTTGTGATCGATGCTGTTTCCACGAGGATCAGCGGAATTAAGGAATGACTGGCCACTCGCTCTAAAGTCCTTTCGGAATTTTTTTTTTTTAATGGTTATCGTTCCTCTCTTCTTTCTTACCAGGACACTGATAGTGAGAAGACTGTCTGCCCCACCGGGTAGACAGATTACAAAATCAACCTTGCAAGACGAATAAGATTATTATTATTTTTTTATCGAGAGTGGCTACGATAAACAGATCTTGCAGGTCTGATTATGCAGCATCTCTGCTCCCCCTCCATATTTCAGCTGTCCAGCTGTTTATCATAAACCCTCTGCATTCCCTGCTTCCTTCTTCATATTGGTGTTGTTGTTGTCGTTTGGCGATGACTTAGTTTTCAAGGTTGAATTCTTCCCCTTGGGATTTTGAAAGCACTTTTGATTAAGGCTACGAATGTCTGCCACCAGATAGCATTTGATAGAGTCGAGATTCCTGTTGGACAGCATGCCTGGCACTACTGCACAGTAGAATAGCATTAGGTGGCTACATTAAGGTGCCACTGTCCTCTGTCTTTGCGGCAAACCACAACTGAGCAACGGCTCAGACTTTCTCCTTCTAAACATGTCATTAGATGGATTTTCTTTTATTCTTTTGGAGATATATCATCTGTTGCTCGGGGATGAGTAAATACGGGCCAGTTGCCAAGTGCCTGAATTTTAGATCATGTGACTGTGGGGATGCTACAGGTGTCATAAGCGCACAGTTACCCATGAGTTTGTCGCTTCCCATCTCGACTACGGCAATGCTCTCTATATGGGGCTGCCCTTGTGGACTATATGGAGGCTTCAACTGGTGCAAAATGCGGCCACTCGGGTTGTGATGGGAGTGTCCCGATACTCCCATATTACACCTCTCCTGCGCGATCTGCATTGGTTGCCGGTTGCCCTCCGTGTAAGATTCAAGGTGCTGGTGTTGACCTACAAAGCCCGACATGGCTTGGGTCCGGGCTACGTGCAGGAGCATCTTCTGCCACTATCGAGCTCCAATTGCCCAGTGCACTCCCACCAACAGGGCCTCCTTGGGGTGCCATCGGCCAGACAATGTTGGTTGGCGGTCCCCAGGGGTAGGGCCTTCTCTGTGGGAGCTCCCACCCTGTGGAACCAGCTACCCCTGGGGTTACGGTTGGCCCCTGACCTGCGTTCCTTCCGCCGCGATCTAAAGACTTGGCTGTTTTTGCAGGCTGGCCTGGATTGAGGGGGATTGGGGTTTTAATTGGGCATTTTAATGTGGGATCTTATCGTGGTTTTTTTTACTTGGATTGGGTTTAATACTTTTTTACTATTTGTATGCTATACTTTTTATTTGAGCCGCCCCGAGTCCTTCGGGAGATGGGGCAGCATATAAATCCAAATAAATGAAATGAAATGAAATAAGTGTGGGGCACAGTGGTCCCACGGCTAGTTGGCATGGTGAGTTGTCTGCAGCGAGTTGGCCACAACCAGTTGTCCCATTCTGCAGCACTACAGTTCTACAATTCTTCGATCAGCCATTCTTAGTGTCCAACTCTCCCATCCATACACCCTTAGAGAAAGACTATTGCTATAACCTATCCATCTATTGCTCTGTTCCTATTTTACTTCCATTGTATTACAAATTGTTTGGGTAATTTGTTTTGCGTGGAGGTGATTTGCAATTACAGCACTTCCTGATTGTTGTTGCCCCTTGACATATAATTACACTAGAGATGGGTATCATTGACATTGAGTTTAATTGTGGATAAGCAAGGAATCTTTTTTGTAAGGTGCCCGGCTTGAGAACTGGTACTTTCAAGGAGCAAAACACTTCTTGACTGAAGTTCCTTCAAGTCTACCAAAGCTTCTTTGACTCACTGTATTAATCTAGCTTCATCCATTTGCCTTCTCCTTAGTAATGCATCTCATGCCAAAAAACTTGGCAAGACCTCTTGGCCAAGGGATACCCCAGACAAGAGCTGCTTTCAAATGAACGTTGCTGCCTTTCTGAAGCCAAGCGTGGATTTTCAACAGATGTCTGTCTCCTTTCTTTCTCAACACCAAGAAGGTTAATTGAAGGAAAGGAACTGTACATTAAGCCCAAGAGTTCTCAGTTGAGATGCTTGGCATGTATTCCTGAAATGTATTTACTTACCTATTCGTGAATGAATGAGTAACAAGACCCCCTAGACTTTTGCTTTTAAGAACTGGCACAAATTGCAGAAACACATTTTGCTGCTGATCCCAAGGGTTGGACAACTATTTGTTTGAAATGGTATATGCTTGAGCAGGGGGTTGGACTAGAAGACCTCCAAGATCCCTTCCAATTCTGCTTATTATTCTGTTAAATTCCCAAATGGAATCAGTTTTCTGCTCACTAAAGGGAATTGGATCTTGGCCTTTCAAATACTATTCCCATGAAAGGGATTAGTCTTAGTGGACAACTAGTTAAATATGAGCTAACAGTGTGCGGTGGCAGCCAAAAAAAGCCAATGCAATCGTAAGCTGCATTAACAGAAAGATAGAGTCAAGATCAAGTGAAGTTCTAATATCACTCTATAAAGCCCTAGTAAGACCCCACCTAGAGTACTGCATCCAGTTTTGGTCACCATACTATAAAAAAGATGTTGAGACTCTAGAAAAGGTGCAGAGAAGAGAAACCAGGATGATTAGGGGACTGGAGGCTAAAACCTACAATGAACGGTTGCAGGAACTGGGCATGGCTAGTCTAGTGAAGAGAAGGACCAGGGGAGACAGGAGAGCAGTCTTCCAATATTTGAGGGGCTGCCACAGAGAAGAGGAAGGGGTCAAGCTATTCTCCAAAGCACCCGAAGGCCAGACAAGGAACAATGGATGGAAACTGATCCAGGAGAGATTCAGCCTGGAAATAAGGAGGAATTTTCTGACAGTGAGAACAGTCAACCCATGGAACAGAAATTGCCTTCAAAAGTTGTGGGAGTGTCATCACTGGAGGCTTTCAAGAAATGGTTGGATTGCTTTGGCAGGGGGTTTCCTGCTTGGGCTGGAGGTTGGACTTGATGGCCTACAGTACAAGGTCCCTTCCAACTCTGTTCCATCTGTTATCTGATTAAATGAATAAAGTTTGAAGTCAGCCAGATGAATACTGATGGATGCTGGTAGGCACAGGCAGAATTTCTTTCCCCTTATTTTCCTCCCCAAAAACTAAGCCCGACCACATAGTTTCATAGCAAAGCATGGGTATTGAGCTACTGTTTAAATAAATTGCAACTGAGAACTTCAGGCTTTATTTATTTAAATTTCCATACATGACCCTTTGAGAGCAGTGTCTTTAATTAGCAATCATTTTTAATTTGCCCGACTTTGATTTAATTGAATGTGAGAGCATGCTTGACTCTGCATTTAGGTCAGATTGATGAGTAGCATTAAATTCAATTCATTGTTGCTGAATTCAATTTTTCTCCTTGATATTAAAAAGAGTCAAATCCAAGCTCAATCTTCTCTTCTGCCATGCTCACTCTTAAATTGATGTGATATTTAAAGCTATTAATAATACAATATTTCAATTTTGGCGTGACATTTTACAGTGCACCTAACCCTAACCCTATGCATGTCTACTCAAAATAGGTCCCAAAATGTTGTGTACCTCTACTTTATATAAAATATGTCAAGTTTTAATTATCTGTGTTGTGGATTCTTCTCTAGTACAAGCTTCTGCTTCACCAGAAGTTCCTTAAGATGTTCCTTCAATATCTTCAAATATTGGCCAGGCTGGTTGGGGCTGCTGAGACTTGTAGCTCAGAATTATCTAGTAGACTAAGTTCCTTCTCACTGATCTTAAATAATGATGCAGAGATGAAAGTCAAAATTTATATATCTATGGAGATTCTCAGTCATCCAGGTCATGGTTGCCCCAAAAGTGCTTTTTCAAGAGGCAACTGGACTTTCTGGTTTTTCTTTGAAGACATTTCACTTCTGCTGAAGAAGCTTCTTGGATGAAAAGTGAAACATCTTCAGAGAAAAACCAGAAAGTCCAGTTGCCTCTTGAAAGAAAAGCACCTTTGGGTCAACATCTGTATATTCCTAGCTTCTAGAATTCCACAAGAATGTTCTTCTGTGCTACAAAAAGTGTGATGCCTATCAAGGTAATACTTAACTAAGTAAGCTAACTGTATTATAGGCTTTCAATAATCCTTACCTGGTAGAGGTAAGAGAGAGGAAACATGACCCAATAAGCTAATTCTATTTTATTATAAAGCTACATTCGCAGAGTCTTGAAGAGCAATTCTCTCCCATGTCCTTTACAGCCTGAGAAACTAGGAAGGGTCTCTTCTGGGTCCCTTATCCCACCCATTTTATAACTATGCTGTCTCTTATCTGTCTATTGCCTTGGTAGTGTCTCTTCATCCTGTCTCCAAGATCTGTCCCCCAAACCATCACAATAACAAATAATATTGCAGGACATCTTCACTTTCTAACACTATTCTTGAAAGATCGATCAACAATCCAACTGTGTCTGCCCCAAAGTCCTATACTAGTGGTAGCCTAGATTTGGGTACAGATCTCTCAGTGGCTAAGACGCTGAGCTTGTCGATCAGAAAGGTCAGCAGTTCAGTGGTTCGAATCCCTAGCACCACGTAACAGAGTGAGCTCCCGTTACTTCTCCCAGCTTTTGCCAACCTAGCAGTTCAAAAGCACATTAAAAAAAATGCAAATAGAAAAATAGGGACCCCTTTGGTGAGAAAGGAACAGCACTCCGTGTGCTTTATTGGTGTTTAGTCATGCCGGCCACATGACCATGGGGACGTGTTTGGACAGTGCTGCCTCTTTGGCTTTGTAACGGAGATGAGCACCGCCTCCTAGAGCTGGAAATGACTAGCGCATATGTGTGAGGGGAACCTTTACCTTTACCTCTAAATTCAAGAGTACAATATTTCTCTACTCGAGTGATAACCCCACCTTTATTATCATTTTACATACAACGGGGGATGCCGTCTTATTTTTAGTGTAAAGAAAATACCGAATTCAGCCATTGTACCATTGCATTTTTACAAGTGGAACAGAAGAGCTGCTACATTCTTGCCCTTCTAGCAATTGTGCATTCACAAGAGCCTTTTTTTTTTACATTAAAATGTCAAAATGCTGCTTTCTCAGGGTGGACCTCCAGGTCATAATGCTGTTGAGAGATGGCAGTCTCTTGAACTCTGGTTCCCCACTTTCTCCCCTGGATGTAAAATTAATGGTAATTCAGTTAACCAACAAAACAAACCCCTTTTGGGGACCTTGAGAAGAATTTGCACCAAACGTGAAGCCTCGTTCAGCTCCAAAGGCAACTGTGTGTATTTAGCAGTGCAATAAACATGCCAGAAAATGAATTATATATCAACCCAGACTCTTAGTCGGAGAGTTTAAGCTACTATGCTAATCTTTCCCCCAGTATATACTCTCCAGAGGAGTGGTACTAAACACTGAAGTGCATGCAATTCAATGTATGTTTAATTTGGGAGTAAGATCTGGTTGAGCAGGAGATGCTCTCAGAAAAGTAGGCATGAAATAGAAGTCAAATCTGGCAGCTAATGCTATTCTTTCTGCCCCAAAGGCCTTGAAATTGGTTCAGACAACACATGGAATATCTATTTTCAGGTTTAACTTGATGTGGGACAACAGTTGTTCTTATTTGTGTCAGAAGCACCTTGACATTACGGACGTATAACCTTCAATACTGAATAAAGAAAATAGTTGTAAAAATATAGCATGTGTAAAAGGTAGGGAAAATAAATAGGATTAAAACTGGAACATCAATCAGAATAGAGCTGGAAGGATCCTTGGAGGTCTTCTAATCCAGCCCCCTGCTCAAGCAGAGACCCTATACCATTTCAGACTGGTGGCTGTCCAGTCTTTTCTTAAAAACCTCCACTGATGAAGCACCCACCACTTCTGGCAGCAAGCTTGTTCCACTGGTTAATTGTCCTCACTGTTAGGAAGTTTCTCCTTAATTCCAGGTTGCTTCTCTCCTTGATTAGTTTCCATCTATTGCTTCTTGTCCTGCCTTTAGGGGCTTTGGTGCATTTCATTAACGAGTCAAAGATTTTTTTACAAAGCCCAACTTTTCCAAGTTTCTCAATAATTCAGATGGAAGGAAAGATTCTACACAATTCAGTTGGAAGAGAAGATTATACACAATTCAGATGGAAGAGAAGATTATACACAATTCAGATGGAAGAGAAGATTCTACACAATTCAGATGGAAGGGAAGATTCTGCACAATTCAGATGGAAGGGAAGATTCTGCACAATTCAGATGGAAGGGAAGATTCTACACAATTCAGATGGAAGGGAAGATTCTACAATTCAGATGGAAGGGAAGATTCTACACAATTCAGATGGAAAGGAAGATTCTACACAATTCAGATGGAAGGGAAGATTCTACACAATTCAGATGGAAGGGAAGATTCTACACAATTCAGATGGAAAGGAAGATTCTACACAATTCAGATGGAAGGAAGATTCTACACAATTCAGATGGAAGGGAAGATTCTACACAATTCAGATGGAAGGGAAGATTCTACACAATTCAGATGGAAGGGAAGATTCTACACAATTCAGATGGAAGGGAAGATTCTGCACAATTCAGATGGAAGGGAAGATTCTGCACAATTCAGATGGAAGGAAAGATTCTACACAATTCAGATGGAAGGAAAGATTCTACACAATTCAGTTGGAAGGAAGATTCTACACAATTCAGATGGAAGGAAGATTCTACACAATTCAGATGGAAGGAAGATTCTACACAATTCAGATGGAAGGGAAGATTCTGCACAATTCAGATGGAAGGAAGATTCTACACAATTCAGATGGAAGGAAGATTCTGCACAATTCAGATGGAAGGGAAGATTCTGCACAATTCAGATGGAAGGGAAGATTCTGCACAATTCAGATGGAAGGAAGATTCTACACAATTCAGATGGAAGGAAGATTCTACACAATTCAGATGGAAGGAAGATTCTACACAATTCAGATGGAAGGGAAGATTCTACACAATTCAGATGGAAGGAAGATTCTGCACAATTCAGATGGAAGGGAAGATTCTGCACAATTCAGATGGAAGGAAGATTCTACACAATTCAGATGGAAGGAAGAATCTACACAATTCAGTTGGAAGATTAGTACACAATTCAGATGGAAGGGAAGATTCTCACAATTCAGATGGAAGGGAAGATTCTGCACAATTCAGTGGAAGGGAGATTCTGCACAATTCAGATGGAAGGGAAGATCTACACAATTCAATGGAAGGAAGATTCTACACAATTCAGATGGAAGGAAGATTCTGCACAATTCAGATGGAAGGAAGATTCTGCACAATTTAGATGGAAGAAAGATTCTACACAATTCAGATGGAAGAAAGATTCTACACAATTCAGTTGGAAGAGAAGATTATACACAATTCAGATGGAAGGGAAGATTCTACACAATTCAGTTGGAAGGGAAGATTCTGCACAATTCAGATGGAAGGGAAGATTCTGCACAATTCAGATGGAAGGGAAGCTTCTACACAATTCAGTTGGAAGAGAAGATTATACACAATTCAGTTGGAAGTCTTAGTACCAGCATGTAGATCTGGGTGGCCCACTGTCTCGTACAAACTGACCTGAGAGTCAATCCCCTTTGGATTCAGTGGGATTCCTGTGTTGACATGTAAAGGTCAGTAAAGTTAATCCACAGCTAAAGCTTCTATGCTCCCTGAAAACCAGAGCTATTCTTTAGTCCTCGTTCTCACATTCCAAGGCATGTCCCACCAAAAACAAAAACAAAACCCACACACTTTCAAGCACACACACACACACATTACTATCAGCTCTACACAACCTCACATCCTTAGATCCACTAAAACAAACAGACATTTCCCTCTCCCCCTTCCCCCAAACTCCTGGGAGATGATGATAAAGAGAGCTAATTAGCCCCTGTTCAAACAGTGGTTCTGTACAATTCGATATTGGACAGAGTTCAGGGTGAATGGTTAAATGGCATGAAAGCGGGTGGAGGGAAAAATAATCCCTGGGGCCCAAGCAAATTATATCCAGTAATCTCTCAGCTTCTGTTGACTTTACTCTGCTCCCTGCCCTATTCAAATACTCCTTCCCCCCCCCCCCAGCTAATTTCTACACCTATCCCCAAACCTCTACGGTTTCTCAAAGCAAAAAGGGGAGGAAAAAGGCATGTTTGAGTTTGATGGAGACGTAACTTCCCCCATTAGCTGACAGAGATACAAAACAGCTGGAAATTGAACAGTGGCTGGCTCGCTAATGTTTATTTTGTCCCAGCCTGGAAAATTTACAGTTTATTTCTCCCATGGAAAAAGGTTGGCACTTAACAGGGCATTCGATTTTCTTAGGTTGAG
>CM019165.1:9903091-9992197 GCA_009733165.1 Naja naja
AGACGCTACAAGTGTGAGGAATTGAACTAAGTTGGCTTCATACATTAGAACATAGACTCATATAGCTGGAAGGAACCTTGGAGGTCTTCTAGTCAAACCCTCTGCTCAAGGTAGGAGAACTAGGAGGAATCTCTTTCTTTCACCAAGCTCATCCAACTTCGTCTTCTTATGATAAAGCCACTATTACAAGTCTCTCAATGATCTTAGACGGGGTTGTCCTCAGCTCCTTTGCCTCAAATATACAGGTAGTCCTTGACTCACAACTGTTCATTTAGTGACCGTTCAAAGTTACCACGCCACTGAAAAAAGTGACATTTTTCACACCTGTGACTATTGCAGCATCCTCAAGGTTTGGATGCTTGGCAACTGGTTCATATTTATGACGGTTGCAATGTCCCAGGGTCATGTCATTCCCTTTTATGACCTTCTGACCAGCAAAGTCCACGGGGAAGCCGGTGTTGTGGTTAGCCGGCAGCAGGTGTGGATGGCTGAGGAGAGCAAGGACTCAGATGAGGGGCCAGGACCATTAGGGAGTGGACTGCTGCCTTCAGAGATTGTGTGGGCTGGCAGCAGCGATGAGGAGGTTCCTGAGGAGCCTGTGCCCAGCGCGCATGCATGCAGGGCTGCTCGCAGGAAAGAGCAGCTGCAGCAGCACAGATGACTCAGGAGTAAGCCTGCAAGGCAATGGCCCCTCCTTCAAGAAGATAAAAGCCAGCTGTGAAGCGAACGTTCTTTGCAGGAATCAAAGATGTTTTGAAACTCCAGCCTCATGGACATTCCAGTATCCTGAGTTTGTATTTGAAGATTCTTGTATTGCAAATTATTTCTTGTCTGTTATCTTTAGACAAGTCTCGCACAGTTTGGCAAAGCTTGTGCTTATCACAGCTAATTATTTGGCAGAAGCATTACAAGGTTTCTGTTCCCCTTTTGGATTGTGTTTGATTTGTTGGAAAAGGGCGTGGGTCAGAACAGCCAGATTCATTTAACAACCAGGTCACTAACTTATCAACAGCGGTGATTCCCTTAACAACTGTGGCAGGAAAATGGGGCAAAACTCACTTAACAAACATCTTGCTTAGCAACACAAATTTAGGCCTGAACAATGGCCGTAAGTCGAGGAGTTACCTGCAAACGACTTTGCTTCAAACATAAGCAATTCCTCACCAAACCCCGTTGAGATGTCCCTCTCTTCTTTACAAGCCCCTCTCAACATTTTGGGAAGAAACGCAAGGTGCTGGGATGGGGAACACGTTCCTGACCCCCTCGAAATGGAAGCAGTGTTTGTCAAACCTTTGCCCCCTCCCAACCTCCTGCCAAGAACGAAGTGATAATACGAGTGTTATGATTAAATTACGCTTAATGTGCAAATATGTACCGATTCCATCGAAAGAGCACTTTACGGTTTCCTCCGTAAAGCTGTATAAACACTTGTCATCTGTGCCACTGTGGGCCTCTTTCATCCTCGGCCACGTTTCAACCCGGGAGCCTATTCTCATTTTGATGCCTCCACTTCAAAATGGAAAGTACTTCTCTGGGGAGTGGGAAATTGTGATTAACAATGGACATGACACAAACGGCGGTGTTTTATGGCAGAAATCGGATGCCTCCCGCTTCTCTCCTCCTCCCATTATCCCTTTGTCAAGGGAACAAGCTCCGGGCGATCGCCAACGATTTGTTCATTGTCAGTTGCCTCTTTGATTCAAGCCAAAAGATGGAACTAACAGTTTCTCGTCTGGTTTGTGTTTTGAAAGAAGAAAAGTCCCTTGGGGCCACCAGTGGTGCTTGTAGATGTTTCTCTTGGTGGATGGATGCCAAAATCCAGAGATGAATACTGAAGGAATATCAGCCTCTGGTTTTATCCTAGCCTATGAGCATAATAAAGAATTGAATGATTGGTTGTCTAGAGAGATTCTTAATC
This sequence comes from Naja naja, assembly GCA_009733165.1. Taxonomy (NCBI): domain Eukaryota; kingdom Metazoa; phylum Chordata; class Lepidosauria; order Squamata; family Elapidae; genus Naja; species Naja naja. The sequence continues at coordinate 9,905,010 of CM019165.1, forward strand.
ATCCAGGTCATGGTTGTCCCAAAGATGCTTTTTCAAGAGACAACTGGACTGTCTTGGTTTTTACTTGAAACCGTTTCACTTCTCATCCAAGACACTTCTTCAGTTCTGACTGAACGGTGGTGGATGGAAGGATTTATATTCCTTGCAATCATCTGGTCATTAGTATTCTTTCTGAGAATCATTGAGGCCACTTGGAGGTTTATCTGTGCCCTCAGGGTCACCTGAATCAGGGTGCAATTGATTGTGGAACCTTCCTGGGGCCTCTTGAATTGTTGATTGTTGATTATTAAAAGACAGATTGGCCTGGCCATAGATTTGTGGCATCCGCACATTTGGGTTGTTGGGAAAGAGGACAATTTCTCCCTTCCAACTTCTTTCTAGCTCAAATGTACTTAGCATCCAAGCTCCAACATGGTCTACTAGATACTACTACCTTCTGAAATAGTTGTTATTTAGCTAATCAGAAGCAAGTTAAAGGACTGGGATGGAGAGTAGACAACCCAAGGTAATTCTGCTCTCTTATGGTCGAGCAACTGTCTAGACGAAGATTTATCTGATGACCTCCTCTTGGATTGTCACTTGTTTCACAATCTTCCCAAGGTTCATAATAAACCCACAGTTAAACCCAGTTTGGTGCAATTCATGTATGAGCCTGGGGCCACCAGCTTGCCTGCCCATAATCTAGATCAGGGGTGTCAAACTCAAGGCCTGTGGGCCAGATCTGGTCCATGTAGTGCTTAGATCTGGCCCGTGGGGCCACCTTGGAAACAGCAAAGGACCACCCTGTGGCTGTTCTGCCAGTGAAAACAGAGCTCAGGAGGGTTGCAGGCAACCCTCCCAAGTTCTGTTTTTGCTGGCAGAAGGTTCCAGGAAGCCATCAAAGCTAAAAATGGAGCTTGGGAGCCCATTTTTGCTGGCAGACACAGGCGCCCTCAACATGAGTGATGTCAAGCTGGCCATGCCCCCCTGGCCACAGCCCCCCCTGCCCCCCCAGTCAAACACAATCCCAATGTGGCCCTCAATGAAATCGACTTTGACACCCCTGATCTAGAGGCTGGATGCAAACACCCACTTCTCAAAAACAAAGCGTGACGGGACTTATATTTGTTTAGCTCCAGACTGACCAAAGATAATCAGTGCAATTGCCTGTTTAGCATCTTTCAGGATTTGGCTTCCCCCCAGCTCTGTGATGTGGGAAGAAAAGATCCCATGGGATCCTTGCATAATAATAATATTTTTTAAAAAAATTGGGAGCAACCAGGGAGGCTTCAGAGTGGTTAAAGAATATAACCAAGATCGCCCTTCCTACAACATGCTACATTCAAGGAAGCTCAACACCACCACCAAGAGACACTGCAAAGAATTCTCCAGCATCAGGGAATAAGGTTGAAAACCAGAAGCTCTATTGCAGGAAAAGAAAACCCATGAGAAATTGTAAGGTGGATTTCAGTGTTGTGTCACTATGGATCACTATGGTTTGCTGTGTCAGTACTTGGTGGAACTACCAGATCAGAGTAGCAATCAAAGAGTAAACAATAGTCTAATTAACGAGACACCAAGAACATTCCCACCAACACTGACAGGACAAGTCCCTAGGATATTTAAAAAGGGCAAACTTCACTCCCTTCTAGCCTCGATGATGTTACCTAGTTGGGTAACAAAATGTCTGCAAGAGAGAGCATCCAAGACCCCACAGTTCTCTCCTCCTCCTCCTCCTCCTCCTCCTCCTCTCCTCCTCCTCCTCCTCCTCCTCACTCCGTCTAGCACTGATCATGTTATTTAATTGGGTGATGAAATGTCTTCAAGAAAACAACCAAGCTCAGACAGCACAGTTGTCATTGTTGTTCTCCTTCTCCTCCTCCTCAATCCCCATTCCCTTCTACCATTGATCATGTTATCTAGTTGGGTAATAAAATCAGGAGTGGGATTCAACCGGTGTTACTACCGGTTCGGTGAGCATTGTGTTTTGCGTGTGCTGTGCGCACGTCTACAGCGTTTAGCAAAACAACATCAGCCGTTGCCCAGACAGCTGACAAACACTGCGTGCGGGTGCACAGCGTTTGCAAAACCTCTTCTTTCCTGCTTTTTCAACCTCAGCTGTGCTGTGCAAAGCAGCTGAGGTTAAAAAAGCAGGAAATAAAGGACAGCCAAGAGCCCGGGCGGACAGGCGGGCCAAACAAATGACCGAAAGATCATTGCACTGAACCGGTTCGGTGTCTGCTGCTCTTCAGAGCTACCAGGTCTATAGAACCGGGCTGAACCGGTAGCATCCCACCCCTGAATAAAATGTCTTCGAGAAAGAGCATCAAGGACATCACAGTCTTCCTTCTCCTAATCCTCCCTCACTCCCTTCTAGCACTGATCATGTTACTTAGTTGGGTAATGAATTGTCTTCAAGAAAACAATCAAGCTCAGAGAGCACCAAGGAGCCCATAGTTCTCCTCCACCACCACACCACCTCCTCCTCCTCCTCCTCTTCCTCCCATTGTCTTTCTTTTCCTCCCTCCTGCCTTAACAGTGATGGTGTTACCTAGATGGGTAATGAAATGCCTGGAAGAAAACAACCAAGCTCAGACAGTTGTCATTGTCATTGTTGTTGTCCTCCTCCTCCTTTCTTTTAGTATATCTTAAGCAAAATAGAGTCTTGCCTCAGTGGTCTTTATATAAATATTAAGGGCTACAATTGCTCCTTTAATTGTCAGTGAAATTACGAATGTTGTAGCCCAGCCATTTTTCCTGGATTGGCCAGCCTGAAAAATCGCCACATTGCTTAAGAGGGGCATCTCTGTCGCTTCCCCCGTCCATGTTAAACAAAGAAGCAGGTTAATCAAATTTTCTTTTATCTTGCCCGTTGTGTAATTAAAACCACAACAAATGGTGCAGTTGACATTTTTACATCTAATTGTGCCTAATGAAACATTAAGGACAATTAAAAGCAGCTCTTCTTCCGCCCTGCAGGTTATTATAGGCTGACAAAGAGCTGTCATTGGCTTAGTTGGTTAGGGTTTGTTAATTATATTAAGAGTTGATCACAGTTTCCGGCTGGAAATGTGTGTTCCCATCTTGGCCCCTGAAACACTTTTAGATGTTTTAGAGCAGGCTTTTTCTCAGCCTTGGCAACTTTAAGAGTCACTTCAATGGTGAGGTGGGCAGTGTATAAATGTAATAAATAATAATGAAGATGTGTGGATTTCAACTCCCCAAATTCTTCAAAAGGGAAGATGATAGAGGATCAGGTCCAGGAATTCTCTGCAGATTTACATTTTCCAACTGTCCATCACAAAGGATCAGGATCATAGGTGAAGCTGCAGTTCAAGATGGATGGTTCAAGCCTTTAGAATCCAGTCAACTAAAGTTCAGTGTCAAATTGGTGCCAGATAAGGGCCAGCTGAATTCAAGAGCAGTTGGACTTGGACCGTTTGTGGCAATGTAATGATTCTAGGCTAATGACTTGCTTAATTCTGCCTTGCATTTGTGGCAACATAGATACTCTAAGCTGATAACATGCTTAACTCCACCTCTCAGTTCTACCTGCTCTTCTTCTACTCCAACTGAACTGGATCCTGCTGGGAGTAGAACAACTTACTTTAATGGACAGGATGAACCATGCTTGTTTTCCCAAGAGAAAAGACTCCTGAGAATCCATCTTGGAGTTGCAATGTCCATTTATACTAAGAGTCCTCACAAGATGCACCTTCAGTGCTGTGAAGATGAATAACATTGACAGCTATGCTATCATTGAAGAAGTCTTCTTGTTCAACCTATGTGAGGGTTTCTTCTCCAGCTCCCAAATTCTCTTGCTTTGAGAAACTTGGACTTCTCTGCTTGGAGAATTGGACTTGTTTTGCTTTTGTGGCTGTCCCTGCAATTGCTTTCTTCTCATTTTTGTAAAACATCATTTTTTCCTTCATCCTTGAGAAACAGTCTTGAAAGTGGGTTATTGCTGGTCTTAGAACATCAAACAAGACATCTGTCCTTCAACGTAGGCAGAATTGACTCCATCTGCTAGCATCCCAGAGTTAGCATGCTAGAGAGCTGGTAGAAGATGACCAGGAATGACCTCATCCGATAGACTACCTAACCAGCTGCTGCAAAGGTGGATAGGAAGCTGACACTTTCTGGGTTCTATTTTTGTAAGTCAAGGATTTACCTGTAAAAGGGATAAATCCATAGAGTTGAATTCTGGGACTCATATTTTTATACCTTATATCTTTACAGCTTCATTTTATGGATGTGTCTTTTTATTCTAAAAGAAGAACAGCTGCATGCAAGTTCAATTCAAACAAAATAGAGCTGGAAGGGACCTTGGAGGTCTTCTAGTCCATCCCCTGTTCAAGCAGGAGACCCTACACCATTTTAGACAAGTGACTGTCCAATCTTTTCTTAAAGATCTCCAGTGATGAAGCGTTCACATGATCAAAAGTTGGGTGTTTGGCCCAACTGGCCCAGATCCTGAAACCATTCTTCATATCTCCAGGCCTTCCTTTAATCATCCTGGTTGCTCTTCTGTGCCCTTATTCCAAAGTCTCAACATCTTTTTTTTGTAATGTGATGACCAAAACTAGATGCATCCTCATGCAGTTCAGTGTTCCATTTTAATTTATTTTATTTATTTGATTTGTCAATCGCTTACAAAATAATAGGTATAAGTATAAACATGAGTAAGAATACAGAAAATAGGTACGATTAAATGGGGACAATAGGACAGGAACAGTAGGCACAATGGTGCGCTTATACACGCCCCTTACAGACCTCTTAGAAAAGGAGTGAGGTCAATAGTAGACAGTCTAAGGTTAAAGGAGTGGGGGTTAGAGGATGTAACAACAGAGTCAGGTAGTGCATTCCAGGCATTGACCACTTGGTTGCTGAAGTCGTATTTTCTGCAATCAAGTTTGGAGCGGTTTACATTAAGTTTGTATCTGTTGCGTGCTCTTGTATTGTTGCGGTTGAAGCTGAAGTAGTCATTGACTGGTAGGACATTGTAGCAGATAATTTTGTGTACTACGCTTAAGTCCAACCGTAGGCGGTGTAGTTCAAGATTGTCCAAGCCCAAAATTTCAAGTCTGGTGGTGTAGGGTATTGTGTTGCGAGCAGAGGAGTGGAAGACTCTTCTCGTGAAATACTTCTGGACTCGCTCAATTGTATTAATGTCTGATCCACAGTACGGATTCCAGGCAGATGAGCTGTATTCGAGTATTGGTCTAGTAAAGACTTTGTATGCCCTAGTTAGCAATTAAATATTTCCAGAGGAAAGCTTCGTAAGATTAGATTTACAACTCTTAATGCCTTTTTGGCAATGCTGTTCAAGTGAGCTCTGGCGCTTAGGTCATTAGATATGAGTACTCCTAGGTCCTTGACAGAGTGAGGATCATCAATAACAACATTAATGTAAGCCCATCTTGTCTAGCCCATCACTTCCTCTCTTCTCTTTTTTGATGAGAGGAGACCTTCCCTTTTGCTAACCCTTCAAAAACCACAACCACGTCGCCCCATTTGGAAAAACGAGTTTTTATTCTCCCAACAGGCCCCGAAACCATCAAATGGTTAGTCTTGAATTACAAGTCAAGCAGAACAAACGCTGGCTTTCCTGTCGTGATGCCCCATCCAGATTCTTCTGGAGCGAACCACCGTTATTTCCCCCTTAAAAAAAAGAAGAAGTACTTTTATGGCAGCTTGTCAGCTCTCCCCATCTCAGGCAGAAATGACTTTTGTTTAAATCTTGGGAAAAGATGTGACTATTAAGCGAAGCCTCTGGAGATGGTTGGGAGAGAAAAGGAGAATGATGGATAGCCAAATGCCGTCTCTGCAGCTTCTCTGTCTAATTCTTCAACCGGTGTTGAGAAGATGCTGCTTGTTGGAAGTGTTTCCATTCATCACCCCATAAGCAGGGGGTGGGGGGAGAGAAACAGAGTCGGTGGAGATGTCTACATCCTTTTGTGTTCCTCCGCATCCTCTTTGGCAGAGGTTAGCCTGCAACTGCGAGAAAAATGAGGAGGTCCCTTGAATTCTCTGGCTGTGTAATTAGCCCTTTTGTTTGCGCGTGACAAACCCTTGGCGGAGATTTTCGTACACCAGCCGCAACTGCCGTCTTCTTAAAAGCAGGTGGCGTCTCAAGGTTGGGAAGTCAAGTCTGCTCGGAGGAGGTAGAAGCAGACTGGTGTGGGGGGGGGGAAACCATCACCTTGGCAGCAACTGCTGGAATCTCAAAGCTGAGAGCACTTCACCTTCTCCCTGGGTTTCTCCTTCGCTCAATAATTGCACATATTTGGAAGAATCAGTGGGTGGGAAGTGAACCAAATCTCCACACGGCCATGAATTGTTATCCCCAGAAGTTATGATTCCTAACTTATTGCCGGTTGCGCTCTGGGTGAGATTCAAGGTTTTAGTTTTAACATACAAAGTCCTTCACGACATGGGTCCTCAATATTTAAGGGAGCAACTCCTGCCGACATCGAATGCCAACCGCCCTGTGCGAGCACACAGGCAAGGACTCCTTGGGGTCCCGTCGGTGGGCCAATGCCGGCTGGCGGTCCCCCGACGACGAGCCTACTCTGTCGTGGCCCCTGACCTCTGGAACCAGCTCCCTCTGGGGCTCCGCCTGGCCCCTGACCTCCGCACCTTCCGCCATGATTTGAAGACCTGGCTGTTTGACCAATCCGGGCTGTGACCTTTTCTTTCCTGTGGGGGTGGTTTTATATTTTTAATGTATTTTAAATTTGTTTGGGCTTGTAACTGGGTTTAATCTCTTTTTAATTATTTATTGCTATTGTTTCTTAGTTGTGAGCACTGAGTCTTCGGAGATGAGGCGGCATACAAGTCCCAATAATAAATAAATAAATAAATAAATAAATAAATAAATAAATAAATAAATAAATAAATAAATCTGTTAAATCTAGAATTAAGGAGAAATTTCCCAATGGTGAGAACAACCAACCAGTGGAATGGCTTGTCTTTGGAGGTTATGGGTGCCCCATCACTGGAGGCTTTCAAGAAGAGACTGGACAGCCATTTGCCTAAAATGGGATAGATTCTTCTGCCTGATTAGGGGGTTGGACTATATGACCTCCAAGGTCCCTTCCAACTCTGTTACTCTATGTTCTATGATTAGCTCACCTGGTCTGTTTCCTGTCTAGTCTACTTGGGAAGCATGACAGGTGCTTATAGGAAAACCTGCCTTCAGCGTTAATGAACATCTCCCCTCAATTAGTCTGCTAAAGAGAAAACCTCACTGTGCGCAACATACATTTTTCAATTAATCATGCAGTGAACCAAGGTCAAACGTGAGCCCTACTTCTCTCTGCCCTAGCCTAGTTAGCAGATTTGATGGGAGGATAGAAAGGAAGAGGTAGAGGAGAGATGGCTTTAAAAGCCTAGGAACTCCAAGATCCTTTCCAATTCTCTTATTCTTTTATCTCTTCCCATCACGTCTTACTTGGCTCTTAGAAAGTGACTCTCAGCTTTTCAAATCAGTTTTTTTTTAAATTCGCATTTATATGCCGCCCTTCTCCGGAGACTCAGGGTGGCTTACAATATTTGGAGCGCAACCCAATGCGCTCAGCAATAGCCTTCCTTCCATTGTATATGCCTGCTTATTATTACTCAGCGGCATTTTTTACAAAGTCAGCTTATTGCCCCCAACAATCTTGGCTCCTCAGTTTACCTACCCCGAGAGGATGGAAGGCTGAGTCAACCTTGAGCCTGGTGGGATTCGAGCCTGCACTAATTGCAGGCAGCTGGAACTTAAGTGCTAGGCGTTTAACAGCCTGCACCACCAAGGCTCTCCTAAGGCTTGATCACGATTCTACCACTACAAAGATGATAAGGGGACTGGAGGCTAAAACATACGAAGAACGGTTGCAGAAACTGGTTATGTCTAGTCTAAAGAAAAGAAGGACTAGTGGTGACATGATAGCGTCCTTCCAAAACTTGAGAGCTTGTCACAGGGAAGAGGGGGTCAACCTATTCTCCAAAGAACCCAAAAAGCAGAATAAGAAGTAAGGGATGGAAATTAATCAAGGAGAGAAGCAACCTAGAACTAAGGAGAAACTTCCTGACAATGAGAACAATTCAGTGGAATGGCTTCCCTGCAGAAGTTGTGGGTGCTCCATCACTGGAGGATTTCAAGAAATGATTGGACAGCCACTTGTCTGGAATGGTCTCCTGCTTGAGCAGGGGGTTGGACTAGACGACCTCCAAGGTCCCTTCTAAAGCTATTACTCTGCATTCTTTTGGATTGCCTCTTGCTGAGGACATGATAGTGACCCTTTCCTCATTGTTCCCTCAACTCTTTCCCCCTTTGCTCTCTCCTCGTTTGCCTGCATTCTTCAAATACTGCAGTTATCTAAGTTTTGATTCCATTCCCAAATGCCTTCTGATCCGGCCTCTCTTCCATCAATCGCTTGTAAATCCTCCCCGTGATGGAGATTAGAGAAGGAATGAGCGATGGATGCTGTCAGTAAGTGTGTGTGTGGGGTGGAGCTAATTTGACTCTTGATAACAGCACTGGTGATACAGATGGACATCCAGAGATTTCATTCCCACCTTGTCTCCCTGACCGGAGAAGGAGGATCTCTTTGGAGAAAATGGAGGTGGAACTGAAGAAGCATTAAAGTGCTTTTCGGGAAGCAATCAACAGTTTCACAGCTTGGTAAATTACACCAGTGGCAGTGTGCTGGGTCCAGCCTCTTCTGGGTAGCCATGGGTGCTTGTAATAAGAGGTTATTTTCAAGAGCTTCCAAATTGAGCAGGGAAACAGTATTGCCAAACATCAAAACCGTGTTGACTTTCTGCCAAGCCATAGAGCAAGGGTCTTCAAACTTGACAGCTTTAAGACTTGTGGACTTCAACTCCCAGCATTCCTCCTCCAGTCCTGTTAGCTCAGGAATTCTGGGAGTTGAAGTCCACAAGTCTTAAACTTGCCAAGTTTGAAGGCCCTTGCCATAAACCATGCTCTTCCCCATAACAACTTGCTAACCAGCTCTCAGATTCTTCTTTCCTTCCTTCAAGGCTACAAGGACCCCTCAACTTATGACCAAAACAGCCCAATATTTCTGTTGCTAAGTGAGACAGTTGTTAAGTTTGCCCCATTTTATGATCTTCCTTGCCACAGCTGTTAAGTGAATCACAGATGGATCTTGACAGACTTGAACACTGGGCCCTATCTCACAAAATGAAATTCAAGGTAGAGAAAACTGAAGTCCTACACTTAGGCAAGAAAAACCAAGAGTACAGATATGAACTGGGTGAAACTAGGCTTTAGCAGTAACTGTGAGAGGGATCTTGGAGTCTTAGTGGACAACCGGTTAAATATGAGCCAACAGTGTGCAGAGGCAGCCAAAAACGCCAATGCAATCCTAAGTTGCAGTGACAGAGGGATACAATCAAGATTAAGTGAGGTACTAATACCACTCCATAAAGCCTTAGTAAGACCACACCTAGAATCCTGCATCCAGTTTTGGTCACCACACTATAAAAAAGATGTTGAGAGTCTAGAAAGAGTGCAGAGAAGAGCAACCAGGATGATTAAGGGATTGGAGGCTAAAACATATGAAGAATGGTTGCAGGAACTGGGCTTGGCTAGTCTAGTGAAGAAAAGGACCAGGGGAGACAGGATAGCAGTCTTCCAATATTTGAGGGGCTGCCCCAGAGACGAGGGGGTCAAGCTATTTTCCAAGGCACCCAAAGGCCAAACAAGGAATAATGGATGGAAACTGAACAAGGAGAGATTCAACCTGGAAATTAGGAGAAATGTTCTGACAGTGAGGACAATCCACCAATGAAACAGAAGCTGCCTTCAGAAGTTGTGGGAGCTTCATCATTGGAAACTTTCAAGAAGAGATTGGACTGCTATTAGTCAGAAATGGTGTAGGGTCTCCTGCTTGGGTGGGGGGTTGGTCTAGATGGCCTACAAGGCAGTGGTGAGATTCAAATTTTTTTACTACCGGTTCTGTGGGCGTGGCTTGATGGGCATGGCTTGGGAAGGATACTGCAAAATCCCCATTTCCTCCCCACTCCTGGGGGAAGGTTACTGCAAAATCCCATTCCCTCCCCACCTCACTAACCTGCTTTCCAGCTCCATTCTCCTGTGCAGGGCAACAAAAGAAGACCCAGCCAATCAGCTGGGACTCAGGAGTCAGAGACGAGAAGGCGGCAGGGACAGTCAGAGGTAGGATTGGCTGGTTCTCCAAACTACTCAAAATTTCCACTACCAGTTCTCTAGAACAGGTCAGAACCTGCTGAATGCCACCTCTGCTACAAGGTCCCTTCCAACTGCTTCCACACACTGCTGGCTCATATTTATCTGGTTGTCCACTAAGACTCCAAAATCCCTCTCACAGTTCCTGCTACACAGTATAAGCATTCAAGTGTGACATTCAAGACTTATGAAAATCATTACCTGTTTTGCTAACCAGAGCTCAGAGAATGAGGCAGACAGCTACTAGTTTCGCCAACTAACACAGCATGTCTGAAAGCCATTGCCAACAAACACGTTTTGAAAGTCGTACTTGGTCCATTGTTCTATGTGCTGCATTCAGAAGATGCCAACTATACCAATACTGCTGTTCCGCGACTTATGACCCTAACGGATCCCCAAATTATAATCCTACATTATGACAGTTGTCAAATGGGTCACCTCATTACCAGACCCAATTTTATGACTTTTTTTGCAATGGTTATAAAGCGGACGCCACAGTCATTAAGCAAACACAGCGGTTGTTAAGCAAACCCATTGTTTCCTGGAAGTAAAACTGGAAGTAAATACCAGTTTCTAGCACAACCATCATAAATTGTGGTCACATGATCACAGGGTGCTAAAAATGTGGGTTGAGCCATGCAGTGGTTAGAATGCAGTATTGCAGGCTACTTCTACTGACTGCCAGCTGCCTGCAGTTCACCAGTTTGATCCTGACCGGCTCAAGGTTGACTCAATCTTCCCTCCTTCCGAGGTAGGTAAAATGAGGACCCAGATTGTTGGCGGCAAGAGGCTGACTCTGTAAACCGCTTAGAGAGGGCTGTAAAAGCACTGTGAAGCGGTATATAACTCTTAATGCTATTGCTGTTGCTGAGTGCCCAAAATACAGTCACATGACCTGAGAACTTGGGTGCAAATTCTCTTTAATCCAGCAAAGGGAGACCCAGCTGGGGAGTGGGGGAAAGATGCAGAACTCCATTGCTTATCCCCAACCCTTTTGTAAGATGGATTCCTTTAAGGCTGTGGTCTTGCCTTTCTCCCCCCCCGGGGTCGTACCAGTTTTTAAAAAATATATATTAATGGGAAAGGCAGTCTTGGAAAAAGCTCGGATCTCTTTCCTGGTGGGGTTCCAGGTGCCTGGACTCCCCGCTTTGATGCTCCCCCCACCTCCTACAAACCAGCCCAGCAGGGAATCATCCACCCTTTCGTTCTGGAGATAATTCATGCATGGTGATTTCTTTCTTTCTTTCCTCCTTTCCCGGGAACCGTGATTAGTTTGCAAGTCAGAAAGGAGAATAATCACCTCAAGATGGCTCACAGCTGCTCCAGCCCTCTTTCATTACGGGCGCTGCACAGCTGACTTCCTCTGATTGCCGGTGATTTTCTCAATTACGGATTGGATGTGGGGAAATGGGGTGGAAGAGTTGCAGATGTCACTCGTGGAACCAGAGCTTCGTGCCTTGGGGTGGGCCCATTGTGGGGGCTTGGAAGGTGGACATGTCCGTCCTAACCCACTCCTTCTTGCAACACAGTCATCTAATGAGTTGGCAGAGGTGACATCAAAATCTGTGGGTTGTTGAGCTGTCCCGCTGTTTTTCATTGGGCAAACCTTTCGGTTTTGCTTTAGAACAGGGGATCTCCATTTCAATAGCTGCCAAATGTGTGGCCCTCAGCACCCAGAATCCCCCAGCCAGCATGGCTATGGCTAAGGATTCTGGGAGTTGAAGTCCTTCGTTTACAACCGGTAACTCAGTTCAAAGTTATGATGGACCCCCAAAAAGGTACTTATAACCCAGATTTCCACATGCATTGTCTTCAGCTCCCAGAATTCTCCAGCCTGAATGCCGATGGCTAAGGATTCTGGGAGATAAAATCCATAGGGGTAGTCTTTCACTTACAACTGGTTGCTTAGTTCAAAGTTATGATAGACCCCAAAAATGTACTTATAACCCAGATTTTCAGATGTGCAACCTCTGCACTCAGAATCCCCCAATTTGAAGTTATGATGGGCCCCAAAACAGGTGCTTACAACCCAGATTCAAAGCTCATATCATCTAGGATGGTGCTCCTGAATAAGGTGTCCTCTATATCAAAATACAATTTCTATCATCTCTGATTAATCATGATGGGAACTGTAGCATCTGGAAAACATCATACTTAACAAGATGAGCATGTTTATATACTGGTCACAATAAAACTCCCTTTTACGATCCTGTAATCCCTTAATTCAGGCTAGAGTCAGGATGATTGAATGGAGCTGAGCATTTGCTGACCAGATGCCCTTCCTGATGCCATGCGAAGTACACAGCAGTTATTTTTTCTTTGCTCCCTAGGAGAGAAAAACATATGTCACTACCTAGGATTAAATTCTTAACCTTCCAAGTGGAAAGCAAGTAGGCCACTACTAGGCCATCACACTGCTTATCTGTCTATCCATCCATTATTCCATCTCTATAACTCCTTTTTCACAACCCTGTAATCCCTTAATTCTGGTAGAATTGGGGTGACTGACTGGAGCTGAGCTTTTACTGGCTGGATGCCCTTTCTGAAGCCACATGAAGTACACAACAGATAGATAGATAGATAGATAGATAGATAGATAGATAGATAGATAGATAGATAGATAGATAGATTGATAGATAGCACTCTATTGAGAGAAACATCTGCTGCTACCTAGAATTGAACTCTCAACCTTCCAAGTGGGAGGCAAGTGTCTTCACCAGTAGGCCACCATAAATGCTGGCCACAGTATATAGAAATGGGTTGTCCAACCTGAATAAATGCATAGCGAAAGTCTGCACTCCAAAACTATTTGCCATATATTTGAAGAAATATATATGCAGTGGAAGAATGTCCTTCCTTCCTAATTAATAGTAAGATGCTACTACATATCTCTGAATGGGTAACTCTACTTCGAATTTAAAACTGGCAGGATCCCAAGCTAATTAGATCCAAGAATCTGTTTTGAAGCTGTTCTCCTGTGTGTTAATGGGATAGCAAATCCCTAGCTACTTCTTCACTGCCATTAGTTCAATTTGCCAAACAATCTTGTCTTGGAAAGTAATTAAATAGACCTTAGTTCTTTTAATTACCATTTGCCTCTTGGTAGATGTTTTTAAAAAAAAACACGATGCGAAGGACATTGAAAAATACACGTTCCAAAAAGGTGCCTGTGACTTGGTTAAAATGCAAGGAGAGACTTTGATCCATCAGCATGACAATTAACTCCAAAAATCTGTCTGAAGTGACCCAGGCATGGAAACAAAGGAATATATGGGTCAGCTTGGATGGATGCAAGAAATATATCAAATTTCAGAACAACCAGGAGCAGGATTGTGCTACAAAATTGATGAGAATTAGGATGTGGAACATTCGGGTGATCAAGAGGTGTGCTTAATATTTTTGGAGAAGGCATGTCCCACCTGCGGATTTCCAGTAATTGATGGTCATTATATGTAGTTGGGAAGGTCTAAAAAAGGTGACCTATGACTATTTTTCACACTTATGACCATTGCAGCATCCCCATGGTCATGTGATCCAAGTTCAAATGCACTTGGCATGTATTTATCCTCCTTAACTGTTTGAGATCACCAAGAGAAGAGAATATTCACAGCTCAGGATTGAACTGTGGGGTCCTTGGTGCTTTCTCAGCTTGGTAGGTTTTTTTTGCAGATGTTTCATGACCCAACTAGGCAACCTCATCAGTACTAGAAGGGAGTGGGGTTTGCAAAATGAAGGTGAAGAAGAAAAAGAGAAGGAAGATGATGATCAAGATCAAGTGAATTGTTAACGCCATTTTATAGCATCAATGGAGCCACACTTGGAATACTGCATCCAGTTTTGGTTACTACAATGTAAAAAAGATGTTGAGACTCTGGAAAGAACGCAGAGAAGAGCAACAAAGATGATTAGGGAGCTGGAAGCTAAAACATATAAAGAACGATTGCTGGAATTAGATATGTCTAATTTAATGCAAAGAAGGACTAGGGATAACATGATAGCAATCTTCCAATATCTAATGTATTGCCACAAAGAAGAGGGAGTCAAGCTATTCTTCAAAGGACCTGAAGGTGGGAGAAGAAGCAACTGGTGGAAACTAATCAAGGAGAGACGCAACCTGGAATTAAGGAGACATTTCTCGTCAGTGAGAACAATTAACCAGTGGAACAACTTGCCTCCAGAAGTTGTGAATGATCCAACACTGAAAGTTTTTAAGAAGAGATTAGACAACCATTTGTCTGAAATGTATACGGTTTCCTGCCAGAGCTGGACTAGATGACCTCCAAGACCCCACCCAACTCTGTTATTCTGACCTAGGGGTTCTTGGTGCTCTCTGCACTTGGTGGTTTTCTTGCAGATGTTTCAGGACCCAACTAGATAAATCCTCAGTGCTAGAAGGGATCTTGGCTTTGGCTTGAGATCAGCCAAAGTCAGCAAACTTTACCACTAGCTTGCGATGTCATGCCAGCCAAAATTAGTTCCAGAACTGCAGTGTATCACGTCTTGAATCGTTCTGGGAAAAAATAATAATGTGAGAGATGATGGATGGTCGCTTCATGAACAAAAGAAAGCTGGAAGTTGTAGTCTTTGGAGAAAGAAATAATCTCCACGCTTCTGAGACAGCAGGATCCTGTAATCCCTCAGAAAGATGACAAAAACAAGAGAAGGAAAAAACAGCAAGGGGAGGGGAAGATTGCTGCTTGTTGGAGGAAGACAGATGTTTGAGGCTCCTAAGCCAGACCCGTACAGTTGGCAGATGTTGCCAACTCCCCCTAGGAAAGACAGATCTGTAATATGTCACAAAAAGTATCATCAGCTGTATGTACAGCTCCCAAAAAGCAATGGAAAAGCTAACATTCTAGGAAGAAGAAGCTGTCAGAAAAAGACTCCACTTAGCAGAGCGTGAAGGCTGAGTTTGAGACCTGTTCCTCAAAGATTGGTATCCTAAGTCTCAGCTTAAGTTCCAGAGAGCAGGTGCTTAAGAGACGAGAGGATTTTGGAGCGGTGTGAATGAAGGACCATTGACAAGCTCTTTGGTAGGTGCCTAAAACTAAATTTGATTCTTTTTTCAAGTACAAATCTCATAGGGTGCTTTTCAAGAATATTTATTCAGATGGAAGGGAAAGCTTACAAGAATTCCAGCAGCCAGTTAAGGCACCTGGCTAGAAACCAGGTGTCCATGAATTTAGTTCCACTTTAGGTATGAAACCCATCTGGGTGACTCTGGGCCAGTCACCAAGAGACTGGGAGTTCTAGTTCCACTTTAGTCATGAAAGCCATCTAGGTGACTCCGGATAAATCACCAGGAGACTGGGAGTTCTAGTCCTGCCTTAGTCATGAAAGCTGGTTAGATAACTTTGGGCCAGTCACCAAAAGACTATGAGTTCTAGTCTCACCTCCAGAAGTGGTGCATGAAAAGCCATCTGGGTGACTCTGGATCAATCACCAGACAGTGAGTTCTAGTACCACCTTAGGCATGAAAGCTGAATGAAAGTCAGCATTGAGTCCTCCATTGGTTATCATATGTTAAAATTAAGTCTCTTTTAAGGGAGCTTTGGAAAATGACAGGAAGTAGAAAGAAAGACATGACGAAGAAGCGTAGATTAGAGTTAAATTAAGTCCTATCAAGGCCACCTCCATTTGATTTACAACTCCATTTCAAACGACCTTTTAAAATCCATCCCCCCGCCCACTGGTCTTGTTTAGGGAGCTCCATCGGTTGCCCAGTCCAACCTGCCAGCTTTCCCTAAGCACCTTCTTCTCCCCTTTCCCCTCAAGTCAGGCCTCAACATTGCAGAGCTTGTGTTACCCTTTTCTCTGACAGCTCCACCTTCCACATCAACTCCTTGTGAGTGACGGCAGCCCCTGGCTGCTCCTAGCAGTGGCACCTCATCATGTCGTGATCATAATTGCATGAAATAATAATATCTAAAAGGTCTTCCGGTGAGTGACAAGCTTGAGAATGCACCTTGTCACCTGCCAAAGATGTTCTCCAGGCGCACGCAAGGAACGCCCCCAGCTGTTCTGTCTCTTGGTCAATGCGTGCAGCCAGCTGGAGTTAATCCAATTAACCTGACAAAGTCAAGAAGGGTATGCTCTTCTCTCCGCCTTGCTGCTGGAGATGAGCTGTTGTGACGAAGCAGATGGTGGAGTCCCAGACTGTGCAGCTGATACACAGAGACTAATCACCATTGGGTACAGCCCAGAAGTTGCTATTTGCAAACTGTGGGAATGTGTGCCGTCCAAAGGTTGGCATGTCTAGGAACGAAGACCACGGGCCAGCCACTGCTGACACCACCACACACACAATATCCTCTCCAATTTATTGCTGGCCTCTTGTTTCAAGTGGTGACTTCAGCTCTGAGATCAGGAGGCATCTAGCACAACTGCAACAACAGCAATAACAACAACAAAGTTGGAAGGGACCTTGGAGGTCTTCTAGTCCAACCCCCTGCTCAGGCAGGAAACCCCATCACTTCAGACAAATGGCTGTCCAATCTCTTCTTAAAAACCTCCAGTGTTGGGGCATCCACAATTTCTGGAGGCAAGTTGTTCCACTGATTAATTGTCCTCACTGTCAGGAAATTCAGGTTGATTCTCTCCTTGCTTAGTTTCCATCCTTTGCTTCTTATCCTGCCTTCAGGTGCTTTGGAGAATAGCTTGATCCCCTCTTCCTTGTGGCAGACCCTTAATTATTGGAGCAACATCTGGCATGAATAACATCTGGAAGAGCAAAGACATCAGCCTCGCAATCAAATGCAGATTAGTTAATGCAATAATTTTTCCGATTGTTACTTATGGCTGGGAAACCTGGACTCTGAAAATGGCAGATAGGAGAAGGATGGACGCCTTTGAATGGTGGTGCTGAAGATGACTATGACCTACCCCAGGCACTGCAAAAATAGCAAAGGTGTCCTAGACCAAACCTTACCAGAAATATCCCTTGAAGCCAGGATTGCCAAAGAGAGGCTGTCATACTTTAATCAAGTCATGAGAGCTGACCCACTCGAGAAGTCAATCATGCTGGGAGTGATCATCAGAAAAAGGAGAAGGGTACATCCCAGTATCCACTGGCTGGACACTATTGCAACAGCAATAGCACTTAGACCTCTTTACAGTGCTTTATAGCCCACTCTAAGCAGTTTACAGAGTCGGCATATTGCGCCCAACAATTTGAGTTCTCATTTTACTGACCTCAGAAGGATGGAAGGCTGAGTCAATCGTGAGCCTGGTGGGATTCAAACTGCCAAATGGCAGGCAGCCGGCAGGCAGCAGAACTAGCCTGCAGTACTGCACTCTAACCACTGTGCTACCGTGGCTATAAAGGATGACTGTCAAGCAGGATTCAGGCAGTTCAAATGAGTATAAAGATTATGACTGTATAATGACTGTCAAGCAGGAGATTCAGGCAGTTCAAATGAGTATAAAGATTTATTGCCAGACTTAAGCTCTCTACAAGAATCTGGCCAACTAATGGTCAAGGGAAATGAGTGGGAGATAAGAGAGGCATTCAAGATCTCTTGCAGACGGTGCAGGGACTCATGACTTATGACACATTTGACCCCTCCCTCGGGTTCAGCCTGATCATTTTGTACAATAACATCAGGGTGACCAAGGTGGATCTGAAGGAAGCTGTGGGGAGCCAAAAGGCCACCGAGAGTGGCCAAGGGACATGACTGAATGGCTGATGGCCAGGGCTTGTTTCGAGAATCAACACACCTGCCTGACCTGGGCAGTCAGCAAAACAAGAGAAGACAGGGATGGGGATCATGCTCTTGGCAGCAAAAATACCCTCTTGTCCTCTCTTTGTGTTTGTCTAGAAGACAATCTCTGTTACTCCAGTCTTTTACACTGAAGGATTTGGACTAGACTGCAGCATTTGGGTTTGGCTAGTCTAGAGAAAAGAAAGACTAGGGGGTGGCATGATAGCAGTATTGAAGTAATTGAGGGACTGCCACAAAGAGGAAGGGGGTCAACTTGTTTACCAAAGCACCTGTAGATAGGACAAGAAACAACGGATGGGAACTAATCAAGGACAGAAGCAACCTGGAGCTAAGGAGAAAAAGAGTCAATCACTCCCAGCATGATTGGCTTCTCAAGTGGGTCAGCTCTCATGACTTGATTAAAGTATGACAGCCTCTCTTTGGCGATCCTGGCTTCAAGGGATATTTCTGGTAAGGTTTGGTCTAGGACACCTTTGCTATTTTTGCAGTGCCTGGGGTAGGCAATAGTCATCTTCAGCACCACCATTCAAAAGCGTCCATCCTTCTCCTATCTGCTGTTTTCGGAGTCCAGGTTTCCCAGCCATAAGTAACAATCGGAAAAATTATCACATTAACTAATCTGCATTTGATTGCGAGGCTGATGTCTTTGCTCTTCCAGGTGTTATTCATGCCAGATGTTGCTCCAATATCTAAGGGGCTGCCCCAAAGAAGGGGGAGTCAAGCTATTCTCCAAAGCACCTGAGGGCAGGTCAAGAAGCAATGGATGGAAACTAATCAAGGAGAGAAACAACTTAGAACTAAGGAGAAATTTCCTGATAGTGAGAACAATTAATCAGTGGAACAGCTTGTGGGTACTCCAACACTGGAAATTTTTAAAGAAGAGACAGGACAGCCACTTTTCCGAAGTGCCGTGGGGTCTCCTGCTTGAGCAGCGGGGTTGGACTAGAAGACCTCCAAGGTCCCTTCCAACTCTATTCTAATTAATTGAAGCTGAGGATTTATAGCGTGTTGACAATGTGGAGAGCAAGAAGCATTGGATGAAGGTGCCATCTACTGGACAGAGAGAGACCAAGGAACTGGGGGGGGGGAAATAGTACATATTTTGGGTAGGAGCATGATAGAGCTCTTAATAACAAGGCAGGCATAGAAAAGTAGAGTGAAGGGCTCTCCAAAAATTGCCTTCTAACCACATGAATCATGGTTATTTTGATTTGTAAATGTCTACCTGCTTGGGGGAAAGTGCCTTACCTAGTACTTAACTGTCAGCCTACTCCAGCGTACAGGCTGTTGCACGTCAACGACGGTCTGTATTTTTCACAGTTTGTATACAGGGAAAGCATGCAATCTCTCTCCTGTATGTTTTCGGTTGCCGAGCACTTCTCTTGCCTCTTTGTTATTACAACCTCTGGAAGGGAGTCTCGCTTCTTGATGGAGTCCGCAGCGTTGGCATCTGTGCAAAAGAGAAAGGGGAGGGGAAGATTCCCCCAATTCACACAGATATTTGGGTTGGAATTCTGCCCTCCAAGACAAGAAGGCGATCCACACTCTTTTGAGCAGTGGTGCTGGAGAAGGCTCCTGCATATTCCTTGGACAGCGAAAGTGACTGACAATTAAGGACTGGAGTCATGTCACTGGAAGGCGAAAATCTCAAAACTGCATCTCACTTACTTTGACCCATGTCATGCGAGGGGGATTCACTGGGGAAAGCAATTATGTTGGGAAGAGCTAGCGGTAAAACAAAATCAGGCCACCGAAGAACACGATGGCTGGACACCTTCGAAGCTGACTCCGGCCTCTCAAAGAAATAGTCCAAGATCAGAAGAAGCCACTCCTCCGCATGAGATGTTTACATCTTCTCTCAAGCCCCACCTTGTCACCCATGGCTTCCTCTTGGACACGCTACCGTTAAGAGTTACTCAATGGGGACCTCTTTCTCTATGAAACTCTAAGCCAGAAGGCTGGCCTTGGTGCTTTCTTGGATCTTCGAGGGAATGTTCTCTTGAATTCTGGCTGTAGAATAGCCGGCTGCAGAATAGCCGGCTGAAGGCAATTAAATTATCTTCCCCCTACACACCGCAGATATTCTGGTCTTAGTGACTGCTCTTCAGCTCTGTTCAGAGCTACTGCTGGGTTTATTAATACGGGTTGTTAGCATTTCCCAAGGCTGCAGTGATCTTCAAATCAGAGGCGACCAGCAGTTCTTGGTTTGCTGAGTTTGAGGGAAGCCACTTCAGTAATTAGCGGCGGTCTGTCTCTCGGCTTGGCTTTCCCCAAAGATACGGCACTGCCAATGGGGCCGCTGGATTCTTTCATGCTGATAATTCTCTTGTAATTATTGGGAAAGAGCAGCAGGAGGAAGAAAGCTTGCGGAGGTTGTAGCAAAGGGGAGGGAAGACTTGCGGGGGTGCTGATTTGCCTTGAAGGGAGACGTTGGAA
Source organism: Naja naja (assembly GCA_009733165.1). Classification (NCBI taxonomy): domain Eukaryota; kingdom Metazoa; phylum Chordata; class Lepidosauria; order Squamata; family Elapidae; genus Naja; species Naja naja. Next base: position 9,925,362 of record CM019165.1, read on the forward strand.
GCAGCTGCTCAGTTCCACACAGACCACTGTGGGAGTTGCTTTTAGCTCATCCGTTTGTGTGAACCAGGCCAGCTGTGGATAAAGCTGGAAGGCCAGCGCGGGGATCCTACTGGCAACTATTTGGTGCTTGTTCAGAGCAAAGAGGGATTTGGAGCCCTGTCAAATCAAGTCTTGGATCTCGCCCCCACTCTTTTAGAGTGGGCCTCTCGACAAGTCACCTGAAACATACCCCTTGGTAGTAAGAGAGGAACAAGTCCTGGTTTAGTGGCATGTCCAATACAACTATACAAAGGAAAGCAAAATAGTCCACCAGAAAAGAAATAGAAGAATGAGCATTCATTAGCAATAGAGGGGCATTTATCAGTAGCTGATCTCACAAATGACAACTCAGCCCAATTGGGAAGAAACCCAGGAAGAAACATTTTGAGTCTTTCATGAAGACTTTGCCTTAATTAACTCCTTACTTAGTGGATGGTTCTTTATATATAACTTCTCAGGTTTCCAAAATTTTTATAAGAGCTGTAACCATCAGAGGAGAACACTGTAATTCCCCTCAGTCAAAGTTTCTGGTGACCAATTGTTCATGATTTTATTTTTCCCATGTTCTTCTTTTATTATACTTGCATTTTGGTCTGTGACCACAATATATATATATATATACATACAACCCCTTATTAATGAGGCTGGGAAGTTCTTACAGTCCCCAAGAAGTTCTTTTAAATACATCTTACTAAAGTCTGTGCATTTCTTGCTTCATTAAACTCATCAGTTGAGTGTGGCTGGAGTAGGTATCCATGCACATATATGCATAAATGCACATACATGTAAGTGTACCCATACACCTATAAGAACAAACTTGGAATATTGCATCTAGTTTTGACTGCCACGATATAAAAAAGATGGAGAAAGAGTGCAGAGAAGAGCAACAAAGATGATTAGGGAGCTGGAGGCTAAAACATATGAAGAATGGTTGCAGGAACTGGGTACGTCTAGTTTAATGAAGAGAAGGACTGGCATCATGGCAGCGTACCAATATCTAAGGACCTGTACCAATATCTAAGGAGAAGAGGAAGTATCTCCAAAGCACCTGAAGTCAGGACAAGAAGCAATGGGTGGAAACTAATCAAGGAGAGAAGCAACTTAGAACTAAGGAGAAATTTCCTGACAATTAGAACAATTAATCAGTGGAAAAACTTGCCTCCAGAAGTTGTGAATGCTCCAACACTGGAAGTTTTTAAAAAGACATTGGAAAACTCTTTGGTGCAGGGTCTAGGGGGTTAGAGTAGAAGGTCTCTATTGTTCTGTTATTCTGTTATCTCTTCCCATCATGTCTGTTAGAAAGGGCCCCTCAGATTTTCAAATCAGTTGGAATCATGATCAAAGACCAATATAGGTCCAAGCTAGTGTGTTTCAAACTTGACAACTGTAAGAATCGTGGACTCCAACTCTTCTCGGGAGAGAACTATGGGAATTCTGGGAATTGAGCTCCAACCATCAGTTGTGAAGGAAAAAAAAACTGATCCAAGCTTTTAATTTGCAATTTTTTTCTCGTCTCGAAAAACCTTCCAGTGGGAAAAGTCTGGCTCTTCCCCTTCCTGCAGTCTCTTCTCCCGTGTCCTTCAAAGATGTTCAGATAATTCGTGGCCAACATCCTCCTAGCATCCCAAAAACTTCTCTCAACTTCCCCGTTTCCCCAATCTCAGCCATGGGTTTTTCTGGCAATACTTTTATTTTTATTTTTATTTTATTTTTTGCCTGTTACATGGCGCCACATTAACATAACTGGTAATTAATTTGTTTTAATTGTTTTTATATAATCCCCACGAGCAAGCTCATGTTTTGTTTTGCATCTGTTATGTTTCTGATTCAAATTTTAATGCCTTAATGGGAAGGGAGCCAACTGCTTTTTTTTTTCCATTGCGGTGCTACGAGTGATCTCTTGGCACACTTCCAGCACTGTATTGTTGAACTAACTATACAGCCCTGTAATTTAACTAGCAAAAAAATGTAGGCAAATCACTATTATTAATAACAATAAATCTATTTCGGCAGGTTGACAGCATTAAAATAACAAATCAGCCGGTTGAGGAAAGCTGGTAATTTGGGGTGCTTTTGAATGCAATGATCGCAACAGCGTAATATCCATTATTAAGGGGCTTTAGGGAGACCCATAGATAGGAAGATGTCTGAAGATGACAAGGTGATACGGAAATAACTGGGGGGTGCGAACGCAGAGGGTCTTGGCATACACCACTGTTGTCACTCACTCCTTTCTTTTAAATATTAAAAGCAACAAGGAACAGGTATGGAAATGTTTCTTCTTCCAGTGCTCACTGTTCCAATATTTGAGGGGCTCCTACAAAGTCAAAAGTATTTTTCGAAGCACCAAAAGGCAAGACAAGAAACCATGTTTCATAACATGGTTATGAAATTAACCAGGCTTCCCCGTTAACTTGAGTGACAAGCAAAGTAAATGGGGAAGCCAGGGTCACTTAACAACCATGCACCAAGAGCCGTGGTGGCGCAGTGGTTAGAATGCAGTACTGCAGGCTACTTCTGCTGCCTGCCCTGGCTGCCTGCAATTTGTCAGTTCGAATCTCATCAGGCTCGGGGTTGACTCAGCCTTCCATCCTTCTGAGGTCGCTAAAATAAGGACCCAGATTGTTGGGGGCGATAGGCTGACTCTGTAAACCGCTTAGAGGGGGGCTGTAAAGCACTGTGAAGCAATTGCTGTCCCTTCCTTCCTTCCTTCCTTCCTTCCTTCCTTCCTTCCTTCCTTCCTTCCTTCCTTCTGCACAGTAGTTAAAATGCAGTATTGCATGCTAATTCTGCTGGCTGCCAGCAGTTCAATTCTGATTGGCTCAAGATTGACTCAACATTCCATCCTTCCGAGGTCAGTAAACTGATGACCCAGATTGTTGTGGGTAATATGCTGACTCTGTAAGACCACTTAGAGAGGGCGGTAAAGCAGTGTGAAGCGATTGCTGTTTTTCCTTCCTTCCTTCCTTCCTTCCTTCCTTCCTTCCTTCCTTCCTTCCTTCCTTCCTTCCTTCCTCCTCCCTCCCTCCCTCCCTCCCTTTTTCCTTCCCTCCTTCCTTCTTTTTGCACAGTGGTTAGAATGCAGTATTACAGGCTAACTCTGCTGGCTGCCAGCAGTTCAATTCTGATCAGCTCAAGGTTGACTCAGCCTTCCATCCTTCTGAGGTCACTAAAATGAGGATCCAGATTGTTGGGGGCAACATGCTGACTCTGTAAACCGCTTAGAGGGGCTGTAAAAGCGCTGTGAAGCGGTATAGAAGTCTAAGGGCTATTGCTATTGTTACTAGTTTAGAATTGTAATGATTCACTTTACAACTGGGACAAGAAAGGTCATAAGGTGGGACCAAACTCATTTAACAACGGTCTTGCTTAACAGTGGAAATTTGCGCTCAATTGTGGTCATAAATTTACCGGTACATACATTTACCGGTACCAGTATAAAATATATATATATTTAAGATGCTCTGTGTCACAAATGGGCAGAACATTGATTTGACAAATCCCCCTCCTCCCCCGCCTTTTCCTCTCTACATCCTAGGTCAACTTTTTCCCCCGTTTCCCTTATTTATTGTCCGGAGGAGTCAATAGCCTGTAATCAGGATACTTGAGGAAATGTGAACCTTTGCAATAACTCTCGGGCCCGTTCTGTTTTAACTGATTAGTTTTGCAGCCTGGAATGAAAAATATCGATCCGTTTGGATCGTTCCAAACCCTGAATTATACCTCGTCAATCGCCATCCCTTTTAAGAAAAAAAGTCCACGGGTAGGCATTATACGAGCCACGGAGACTAATATGTCAATGTACGGTGATGTATTAAGCATGATTGTTCTTTCTCTCCCTGCCACACCAGAGGATGGAAAATAAATAAGTAAGAAACAGATGGATCATCTGGCTTTAAATCAAAGCCAGATTCATTTGCTCCTTTAAGGTAAAGAGGAGGAAAGTTGATCACAATCTGTTTTTTTAAAAAATGTGTTTGAAGTACAGGTAACCCTCGGCTTAACAACAGTTCATTTAGTGACAAAATTCAAAGTTAACAACGGCACTGAAAAAAGGTGATGTAGGACCATTTTTCATGCTGATGACCATCACAGCATTCCCCCGTGGTCACATGATCAAAATTCAGATGCTTGGCAACTGGCATGTAGGATGGTTGCTGTGTGGGTCACAAAGTCAATGGGGAAGCCAGATTCACTTAACAACCATGTTACTAACTTAACAATTCGGGCACAATTTGAGGGGTCCTTGGTGGTCTTTGAGCTTGCTTGTTTTCTTGCAGACGTTTCATTTCCCAACTAGGTGTTCTGACCCTAGGCTTCCCCCAAAAGCACTAAGCAGACTCTTTGTCCTGGCAAAACCCTTTTTATTTATTTCATTTATTTTATTGGACTTATATGCCACCCCATCTCCAAAGACTCGGGGCGGCTCACAGTTAAAACATACAAATACAATAAATAATTAAAAAAGAATTAAACCACTATAAAGTCCAATGAAACCGAATTAAAAAGTTAAAACTATCCCATACCCCCCGTGAGGTAATCACAGCCCGACTTGGTCAAATAGCCAGGTCTTCAAATCGCGGCGGAAGGTGCGGAGGTCAGGGGCCAGACAGAGGTCCAGAGGCAGTTGATTCCTTAAGTTGGGGGCCGCCACAGAGTAGGCTCACCGTCGGGGGACCGCCAGCCGACATTGACTTGCCGATGGGACCCCGAGAAGCCCCTGCCTGTGTGCCCGTACAGGGAGGTTGGTCCCCGATATCGGCAGGAGGCGCTCCTTTAAATATTGTGGACCCATTATTAAATAAAGGTGAATTTCTTGCATTCACATTCAGCCAAAGGCCTGGCAAACAGTCTTTCAAGGGTATAATTAGGAGCACAGACCTTATCTAGCCTGGAGAGCTGCCAAAGAAATATTTCCAAATGCTGTGCTGACAAGGAAGGACTCAGCACAGAGTCTCTGAGATGCACAGACAGATCTTCACGCTGCTGCAACGAACAAATTGTTTCCTGCAAAAGCCACCTCCCCTTTTGCTCCTCTTTTAATCCCTATGGGAGGGACCATTCACCATCCACCTGTGGCCTTACTCCCATGTCGACCCTTAGTTTGTAATTGTTCTTTTGGCAGCTCTGCGCATGTGCAGGCTGGGAACCGGTTCCAGAAACTTCCCCGCCTCACTGCTGTCTGACTCTGAAGGCAGCTGATAACTGCCAGCCTGCCCTGGCCCCATCTCTGCCTCTGACGCAGAGCCCTCATCCGAGCCTTCCTCAGCCTCCAGGACTGGCCCGGGTTCCTCCCCAACCTCCTCACTGTCCGCTTTTGCTGCCAACTCTATTAGCTACCAGTGGGCTACAACACTAGGTAACATCATCAGTGCTAATAGGATAAGAGTAAGCGTGGAGTAGGATAAGAGCAAACACTCCTCACTAGCACTGTTACCTAGTTGGGTAATGAAATATCTGCAAGAAAACAAGCTAGCTCAGAGAGCACCAAGGACCCTACAGTCCTCCTACTCCTCTTCTTCTTCTCTGCTACCCCACAAACCCCACTCCCGTCTAGCACTGATGATGTTACCTAGTTGGGTAATGAAACGTCTGCAAGAAAACAACCAAGCTCTGAAAGCACCAAGGACCCCTCATTGCAATCCTGAGCCACCAATATTCTCCTTTATCCATTCAGTTTTGCTACCACAATGCCTGTTGTGGTTTTATCCTCATGGAGCTGTGAAATTCGCACCCACAGAAATCCCAGGATAGATTTTTTTGTGTGTTTACATTACACCCTTTTATAAAGCAGGATTTCATTTTGTATCCTTCCCGCCCCCCCCCCCACACCCTGCTGCAAACGGGAAAAGGAAATCGCTTTCCAGCAAAGCCACCAAGTTGGGAACCGGTCACAGCAATTCAGTGTGGAAGAAATCAAATTATGGCGAAAAATTTTCCGTTGCTCTAAATAAGGGCAGCTGAGCTGAAAGTTTCTTCCCCCGGCTCAGGAGGTGGCCGACATTATCCCTGCAATTAAAACAAGCTCCTTTGCAATCAGCATGCTGAACGGATGCCTGGGTGTTTGTCGCGTCCTGAAATTTCCTTCAGTTTCCCTGGCTGTTTGCAAAAGGGGCTGAATAATGCATGAACCTCTGGGACTGATACAAAAGAGCACTCGGCTTTTGTAGCACACTGGTGAGAACATAAAACCCACACCTCCACTCTAGTCTACACGAGCTGGCTGGCCTAAGCAAAGAGACTGCCGCCTCTAAGAATTGAATAGAAAGCCATCTTGATCGCGATTATAGGGAAGGAAGAAATCGTCTCATACCACATCAGGAAAGGTAGAATCATAGAGCTGGAAGGGACCTTGGCGGTCTTCTAGTCCAACCCCCGGCTCAAGCAGGAGACCCCATATCAGTGATGGCTAACCTTTTCGGCACTGAGTGCCCAAAGCACATCCGCACCCACACATTACCAAAATGCAAAGTGTGCGCATTCCCATGCATGCACCCCACCCCCTGTGCAAGTGCCCCATGCATGCATGGCAGAGGCCCGAAGACCAGCTGGCTGGTAGGTGGCCTGCAGGCATGCATGCATGTCCCTCCTGCATGCACCCTGCCCTCCACGCATGTGTGGCAGAGGCCCGAAGACCAGCTGGCTGGTGGGTAGCACGTGCACATGTGCGGCGGAGCTGAGCTGGGGCAATGGCTTGCATGTCCAGAGAGAGGACTCTGCGTGCCACCTCTGGCACCTGTGCCATAGGTTCACCACCTCGGCCCTATATCATTCCAGACAAATGCCTGTAGAGTCTCTTCTTGAAAACCTCCAGTGATGGAGCACCCACAATTATAAACAAAGAAAGACACACGCAAGTAAATTGCATTATTAAAACCTTGAACCCCAACTGGGAAGGTAGAGATGGCTATGAAGTTCCTGTTGGGTTGGTGTGTTGTCCCTACATACTGAGTCATCAAAGAGAGACCCTCCTGAAGGTCTTCTGAATCCTTCAAATGAGACCCTTCTTAGGATCTTCTGCGTCACCAAAGGAAGACCCTTCTGAGTCATCAAAGAGAGAACCATCTGAGGGTCTCCTGAATCATCCAAAAGAGTTCCCTCTGAGTGTCTTGGTGAGTCACCCAAGAAAGACCCATGTGGAGCACCATGCTACAGTCTAAATCAGGAGTCTTCTCCTTTGTTCTTCTGGAATCTAGGTGTCAGGGTTCCAGAGATTGCCCTAATTAAATCATGAGCCTCGAGCCAAGCTTCGAAAAAAAATTCAAAAGATTTATTAGGAGCAACATGTTGGCATTACCCCAAATGAATCCAACTCTGGCTTGCTGAGTTGCCACTAAGATTCTTGAGCTCTTTTCTCTCAAGCTCTTGTTTCTTCTGATCTTTTCTAATCAAGATTGAGTCAGTCTTTTCAAAGTCTAAGACAGCTGGGTTTCTAGCACTAATCCATGACTCATAAGTGTCCATGCTGGAAAAATTTAACAATTGTTCATGCTCCGGGCTGACTTTTGGAGCCCTTCCTTCTGTTCCCCACTGGGGAAGGAGCCCAGCTGTCAACATCGTTGCTTTTCCATCATATTAAATACGTGGTGATGAATGTCATTGTATTCTGTCATTGTTTTCAACTAGCCAAAGCAGAGCAAATTGCTTTGGCGGTGCCCATTAGATAATGGCCAAGCATTGAAAATGGGGAAATATTGCTTCTTAGAAATCAACTGAAGCAGCTCTCTTAGCGAAGCCTTAATGGCTATTTTGAAATCACTTTGATAATAGAGTTTTATGATCAGCCTGGTCTGTCAGAGGCTCTCTGTATATGCATTTTTGCCGTAATTTAGAAAAGCAATTAAGCATGTGATTAAAATTTGACATCTACAGGTTATACACACATTTCTCTCCCATCGCAGTGTGTGTTCTCCGTGTTGACAGGGAGACACTAATGATGTAACAATATGAGTTAGAACTTTGTGAATTCCAGAACCTGATCTATTGACCTTCTCAATGTACCGAATCAAGTCCGGTTATCCATTTTTGTTTTCCTAAAGCTCTCAAGATAACCTAGGTCCCCAAAAGAGTTCCAAAGAGGTTGAAAAACAGACATTGAGAGAGAAGATGAACTGTTGCTTGTTTGTTTTTCATATCTCTGCAGCAAAGAGTTCTCCTTCAGAGCATATGGATCTTCCGATTTTTAATACGTGGACTTTTTGACTACATGGTTGTGTTTTGGACAGTGGTGGGATTCAGTCGGTTCCCCCCAACTTCTGGAGAACTGGTTGTTAACTTTTGGAGCAGTTTGGTGAACTGGTTGCTGGAAGAAATCATTAGGGCAGAAAACTGGTTGTTAAATTATTTGAATCCTACCAACTGGGTTTGGATGAGGACTTCGAGTGAGAGCAAATGTGTTATTCTCATTTTGCATTAGGACATTTCTGGTGCACTTTTACTTATACACAAAAGTAAGAATGGTTTGATATATTCCTGGAATCATAGTGTAGATTGTTGTTCTTATGCTGCATGTTTTAAAAAAGGAAAGAATAAAAAAAAATCAAAGCTGGCCAAGTGTGTAACTCACTCACTATTGGTGTATCAAGGACTTAGTGAATAGGATCCTCAAAACACCAGTGAATCTTTTAATATTCTGATAGGCTGTACCAATGGATTTCAGGTAGTTGTGGTTGTATCATTTCAGCACAAGGAAGAGATTGGACAACCATATGTCTGAAATGGTATAGGATCTCCTGCTTGAGCAGGGGGTTGGACTAGAAGACCTCCAAGGTCCCTTCCAACTCTGTTATTCTTTAGTTTTGTTCTGATCCCTACAATGTTGTATGTTTTTGATAGAAGAGAGTATTGTAGCTCAGGGTTGAACTGTGGGGTGCCAACACTGATGATGTTACTTAGTTTGGTAATAAAATGCCTGCAAGAAAACCAGAGAATAAATTTGGAACCCTTCTTCTTTGTGGTAGTCCCTTAGATATTGGAACACTGCTATCATGTCACCCCTAGTCCTTCTTTTTACTAGACTAGATATACCCAATTCCTGCAACCGTTCTTTATCTGTTTTGGTCTCCAGTCCCTAATCATCTTCTTTGCTGTTTTCTGCACCCTTTCTAGAGTCTCAACCAGAGGTGGCATTCAGCCGGTTCAGACCAGTTCTGGAGAACTGGTAGCTGGAATTTTGAGTAGTTCGGAGAACTGGCCAATCCCACCTCTGACTGGCCCCGCCAACCCCATCTATTCTCTGCCTCCCATTGAGTCCCAGCTGATCGGCTGGGTCTTCTTTGTTGCCCTGCACAGGAGAACGGAGCTGGAAAAGCAGGTTAGCGGGTTGGGGAGGGAATGGAGACTTTGCAGTGACCTTCCCCCAGGAGTGGGGAGGGAATGGGCATTTTGGAGTATCCTTCCCCTGCCACGCCCACCAAGCCACGCCCACAGAACTGGTAGTAAAAAACAAATTTGAATCCCACCACCGGTCTCAACATATTTTTAAAATACCATGGTGAGAAACACTGGTTAGAATGAGAGAAAGGAACACGGTAGATTTCAGCTCACCGCGACAACGATGCAAGCAAGAAAGCAGAGTTGGAGGGCGCAAACAGCCAAATGGTCCATTGTGTGCAAAAGCGATTCTCGCAGAAACTTGTAAGCGGAGGATCTGTTTGTCGAGAGCGAGTTATTTTGCATAAATGGCAGTTTAAGCTTTTATCTTAATGTCAGCACTTTGTTCCGGCTGACCCTCTTTTGGATGAGAGCCCATCGAAGCTATTGTAGACTAAACAAAGCAACCCTTTGCTGCAAAGAAGGAAATAGAGGAAGTGTTGTCAAAAGGCTTTGGATAGAAGCCCAGATGGCATAGAAGCAACGGCTGGGAGGGAAAGAAGACAATAGATGGCCAAGTCAGGAGAGGAAGGTAGCGATGGGGGCAGGTGGCTTGAAGGCCACCTTCCCTCGTGAGGAGTCCCACCAGGGTGGTTTTGGTGAGGTGGCCTCTCCTAGCCTGCCAAAGGTTGTCCCTCCAGCCAGGATGGAATGCTGAGCTTGGTCTCCAGGCTTTAAAACTGTAACCAAGGCCAGCCAAGTTCTCAAGATGTTGAAGAGCACCAGCTGGAGATAAAGCATTTTTCTCATCTGCAGACATTGCTAGATTAACGGCCTTCTGAATGGCTAATGGCAAAGTGGGCCGAGACCAATTTTGAGCAGACAATTATTTTTCTCCTTCCAGAAGAGACTCTGAATCTGAGCGGCTTGGTGGCCAAGTGGTGAAGACACTCGCTTCCCATTCGGAAGGTTGAAAGTTTACTCCTAGGTAGCGGCAGATGTTTGTCTCCTAGGGCGCAAAGAAAAAAAATATCTGCTCCGAACTCTGCATAGGTGTCAGGAAGGGCATCTGGCCAGTAAATGTTCAGCTCCATCTAGTCGCCTGAACTTTTCCTCGAATCGAGGGATTACTGGGTCATAAAAAGGGAGTTAGAAAGGAATCTAACTAAAAGCCGTCTTCACATGAAACTCTCTAGAACAGTGGTTGCCAACCAGTGGGCCGGGGACCACTGGTGGTCCACAAGAAAATTTTGGTGGTCCACAGAGAAATGTCACCCCCAAAGCAATTAATCCCGGCTGCATGGGAACACAAGGCTGTGCCACCCATATGGCCCATGGGAACACAAGACTTGTGTTGCTTGCATTGTGAACAACACGAGGTACTGAGGGGAGGGGAAAAGGTGGAGAGGGGGAACTTGTCCCACAGGTCCCACACACCTCACCTGGCCACCAGGCTGCTTCTTTCCACTTCTTTCTTCTGCTTTTGACTGCACAAGAAAGCAGCAAAAGTCTTTCTTTCTCTCCCCCAAACTCCACCAGAAATGAGTCTTTGGGACCTTGCAAGGCATCCTGCTCCAAGAGGCTGCGCTGACATGACAAGTCCCACAAAGACTCATTTCTGCTTTCCTTGCATGAAGAGTTTGGGGAGAGAAGAAAGACTGTTCTGCTGATTGGTAGGAAAATTTTCCTGCAGACTTTTTTTTTGGATTTTCCCAGGGTCTCTGGTCCGCAGGATTTAAAATTATGAGTTTGGTGGTCCCTGAGGTCCAAAAGGTTGGCGACTCCTACTCTAGAAGTTAGATAGTGCCATGCTCAACTTACAACCACTCGTTTAGTGACTGATCTAAGCTACACTGAAAAAGCGACTTACAACTGGTCCTTCACTTACGACTGCTTTGGCTTCCCATGGTCAGGCTTCCTCAATCTCTTCCACACCAGGAAGGACTCCTCTGACTTCTGGCTTCCACTTGATTGTGAATTTCTGCACAGCATCTCGTTTGCATTTACCCAGCCCAAAGCAGCTCATGCCAGGGACCCATCTGGCATTCCTTGATAACTTTGAAATAGCATGGACTGTCTTGGTAGAGTCACACTTCCCTCTGGGCAGAATACAATCTGTTCTCTTGTGACGGAGTCATTGCTGAAGCTAGGCAGGATCTGCAGCCATCTGGAGAAAACAGAGGTGGTCAAAGGCAGGCCAATGTGGCCAATGCAGTAGACCATGTCCTCGGTTGCTTTGGGACTATTTATAGACATTTCCTAGGAATGTTTGTCAAATTCCAACCTTCATGTCTATTGATATATAATCTGTATATATAAAACCGAAATACCACTCATGCACCATCACAAAACCTCCAGAACTGTAAAGCCTACAAACTTGAAATTTGGCACATTATCTTCCTCTTGGCTTCTAGGTGCTCACTAAGAAAGGATTTTTTTCAAAATGACCATCAGAGCATTAGTATTTCCTATATTATTATTAACACGCTCTGATGCTAAGGAGTTCTACTCCCCCTCCCCACCTGAAAAGAAATCTGTTCCAAATGCAAAACACAAGCAGAGGAGAGGAGTTTCAGTTTCAGTTTTAGTTTCACAGCACCAAGCAGCTTTAGTACAGAACAGTTGAGCTAAGCCACGCCCTGGCTCCTTATTGTCTCCTTCTTGCTCACACAGCAAATACTGCTTCAGTTTCCAAACAGCCCTCCAGTTTCTCACACACTGACTGGATGCTAGCCAGATGAATACCAATGGATGCTGGTATGCAGAAGCACATTTTCTCCCCTTATTTTCCTCCCCGAAAACTAAGCCTGATCACATAGTTTTGTAACGAAGCATGGCTAGTAATCCAATAAAGCAGAATATTTATAGCCCACGGTTGAACTTGAGGGGTCCTTGGTGCCCTCTGAGCTTAGTTGGTTCCATGACCCAAACTATGCTAGGATGATGTTACCTAGTTTGGGTAATGAAACATCTACAAGAAAACAACCAAGTTCAGAGGGCACCAGGGACCCTCCCCTTAATATAATAATCCATTGTAGGGATTGCATTTTGAATGAGTCTATGAATGTTCTTCTTCCAGACTTGTTTGCAAGCCATCCATAGATCCCCTTTTGCTGAAAGCCACTCATATGAGCCAGGATGTGACCAACTCACATTCTATTAATGTTTTGATACCACATGTGGTTTTGGTCTTATTTTAGTTAAAATTCCTCAGCAGGGTGTCAACTCAGACTTCTAGTGAGAACCAGATAAACTGTCTGGGGGCTAAACCCCATGATGAACAATTGAGGGAACTAGTTATGTCTAGTAATAAGGAGAAAGTTCCTAACAGTGAGGACAATTAACCAGGGAACAGCAGCTTGCCTTCAGAAGTTGTAGGTCCTTCATCACTGGAGGTTTTTTTTTTAAAGAAAAGACTGTATAGCCACCAATCTGAAATGGTATAGCAAGGGTCTCCAACCTTGGCAAGTTTAAGACTTGTGGACTTCAACTCCCAGAATCCCTGAGCCAACATGACTGGAGGAGGAATTCTGGGAGTTGAAGTCCACAAGTCTTAAACTTGCCAAGGTTGGAGACCTCTGTTCTAGTATTTTAATAAGAAGCTAAATCCCTGGATTCTATCATCAGCAACACTTTAACTAATGCTCACTCAAATTTTCATTGAAGCCCTAGAGCAAGGGTCTTCCAACTTGGCAAGTTTAAGACTTGTGGACTTCAACTCCCAGAATCCCTGAGCCAACATGACTGGAGGAGGAATTCTGGGAGTTGAAGTTCACAAGTCTTAAACTTGCCAAGGTTGGAGACCTCTGTTCTAGTATTTTAATAAGAAGCTAAATCCCTGGATTCTATCATCAGCAACACTTTAACTAATGCTCACTCAAATTTTCATTGACGCCCTAGAGCAAGGGTCTTCAAACTTGGCAAGTTTAAGACTTGTGGACTTCAACTCCCAGAATCCCTGAGCTAACATGACTGGAGGAGGAATTCTGGGAGTTGAAGTCCACAAGTCTTCAAGCTGTCAAGTTTGAAAACGCTTGCTCCTGCTTGAAAAGAGGGTTGAACTAGAACACCTCCAAGTTCCCTTCTGGCTCTATTCTGATTCTAACAAAGAGAAGAACTAGTGGTGATATGACAGCAGTCTTCTAGTACTTGAGGGGCCATCACAGAGAACAGCCTCTTCTCCAAAACACCCAAAGGCAGGACAAGAGATAATGGGTGGGAGATCGTTAGAGAGAGATCCAACCTAGAACTAAGGAGAAATTTCTTTCTTGTTCTTTTTGAGAACAAATGATCAGTGGCTTTCTTCTGGAGGTTGTGGGTGCAATTCTATTTTCCAGATAAAATTAACTTTTTTTTTTTAATCAGTTCACTTCAACCTATTAACTCAAGTCACATCCGCTCAGTGCAATCTTCCAAATTAAGATGATAATTCCGATCAGACTGAATCATCCGTCAAATCGACAATTTGATTTGGATCAACACACGCTTTTTCCTTCTCCAGTTACTCCTCCAAGTCTTTGCAGGCTCAGGAATGGGACATTTTGAGTTGTTGAGCTCAACTTGCTTGAGGGGAACTGGGAATCTCCATAAATTCTGGCTATTTTGAAAAGTACATTGGGGACCATTTATCTCCTACCGGTATATAATTCACCGTCGCCACTGATGTATATTCTCAGCGCCTTTGTGTATCTAAGCCATTACACAGAAACAGTGGCCTCTGGCAGATCTTTCTGTGGGAAGTCTATTCAAAGACACCACTTCCTCATCAAAAAGAGCCTTCCAAGAATAGCCATAATTTCGCTTTACCCCAGGGGCCATCATAAAATACCTTAGATAAACAAATTTATTCTCCGTGGGATGTTTCTCATATGCCTGCGGTCTCCTGAGGAGAAATCATCCTTTGGAAATCAAAGGGGCGAGGGAGAAATGAAAGCAGGCTGAGAAACATTATTTTAGGAAAGAAAATAACACAAGGTGGGCAGATGTTGAAGGCTTCTGGATCTTCTGAAGCAAGGTTAGAAAGATGCTACCACAGTGCCATCTGAAGGTCCAACAGAGAATCGTTTTAAGGCTGGATCCTCAGCTTCCAAATCTGATCTTGGAAGGAAGGAAGGAAGGAAGGAAGGAAGGAAGGAAGGAAGGAAGGAAGGAAGGAAGGAAGGAGAAAGAAAGCAAAGAAAGAGAAATAAAGAAAAATGAAGGAAGGAAGGAAGGAAGGAAGGAAGGAAGGAAGGAAGGAAGGAAGGAAGGAAGGAAGGAAGAAAGGATGCTAAGAATGAAGGAAGATAACTAGACCTAACGATAACTAGAAAGAAAGAGAAAGAAAGCAAAGAAAGAGAAAGAAAGAAAAAAGGAAGGAAGGAAGGACGGAAAGAGAAAGAAAGCAAAGAAAGAGAAATAAAGAAAATGAAGGAAGGAAGGAAGGAAGGAAGGAAGGAAGGAAGGAAGGAAGGCAGGCAGGCAGGCAGGCAGGCAGGCAGGCAGGCAGGCTTCTAAGGATGCTAAGATGAACAGGAAGATAACTAGACCTAACTAGATAACTAGAAAGAAAGAGAAAGAAAGCAAAGAAAGAGAAAGAAAGAAAAAGGAAGGAAGGAAGGAAGGAAGGAAGGAAGGAAGGAAGGAAGGAAGGAAGGAAGGAAGGGCTTCTAAGGATGCTAAGGTGAACAGGAAGATAACTAGACCTTCTTCCCAGGGGTCTGGTCCAAAGTCTTCCAAGGTGGCACCAAATCTTATCAGTTCACCACAACGTCCATTGTTCTTTGCAATAAAGAAGGGAATATTTGTAGCTCCAGGCTGAACTGTAAGATCCTTGCTGCTCTCTAAGCTGGGTTGTTTTCTTGCAGACATTTCATTACCGAACTAGGTAATACCATCAATGCTAGAGAGGAATGGGATTTGCTGAATGGAGAAGGTGAAGGAGGACTGTGAGGTCCTCGGTGCTCTCTGAGTTCCGTTGTTCCTTGCAGATGTTTCATGACCCAACTAGGGAACATCATCTGGGTAATGAAACGTCTGCAAGAAATCAAATTCAGAGGGCACCAAGGACCCCTCAGCTGAGAAGATGCTGAAAATAGTTGCTTGACCTGGACTTGGGCATTGCTGATGGGCACCAGAGCACGTCTCTATTCCAAACTTCACTTGACTTGGTTAGTTGTATCGTGTGGACTTGATTCCTTCCTTATTTGGCTCATTTGCCCTCTGAAGCTAACAGGAACATGTGAGGACACCAGAATACTGGAGCAAAGATTTCCCTTGGGATTATATTTTAACTGATTCACCCTGGCAAGGGAACAAAAACTGTGCCTTGACTTTACATCTTCCCTCTAGCTGATGTTGGAGCAGAAAGCTCCTCTCCTCCTCCTCCATCTCTCCTCCCTCCTCCCTTTCTCTCTCTTTCTATTTCTTCTCTCTTCATCTATTTTCTCTGTCACACTTTTCATTTTTTCCTCCTCCTCTCTCTCTTTTTTTCTCCTCTCCCTCCTCCTCCCTCCCTCTCTCTCTCTCTATATATATATCAATAAGAAGCAAAGTAAGGCATCTCAATGCAAGTATTTTTCATTCCCTACCCTGTTGCTCTAGGCAACCAGCTTGAGTGGGCTATTGTCTCTAACCTTAAAAACTGATTATAGGGTACTTCACTGCCTCATACTGACTTAAAGAGGATTAGAAGGTGGTGTAAAGCTGGCTTAGGGACTATGTTCACAAAGCCTCAAAGGCATCTGCAGATTTCCTTGTTCAAGGAGTGATTAACTTATTTAGCAACTGGTGTGTGCGCAGGGAGAGGGGAAAAAAATAAAAAAGAACTCATAACATGACAATACCAGCCAGCTGGCAATTAGTGGATGTAGTTCTCGCTGGTGCATGTCAGAATCAAGACAGAGGATGCCTTGATCTCGGTGGGAATATGAAGTTTGTATCTGAAGGATGGGATGCATTTTCACGTAAAGATGGGGCTTGTAGTGGGTTGACGGAAGAAAGCAAAGCAGAATTGTTATATTGGATGTTGGGATTATTCCTCCTCCTCCTCCTCCTCCTCCTCTTCCTCCTCCTCCTCCTCCTCCTCCTCCTCCTTGCAAATCCCATTCCCTTCTAGTACTGATGATGGTTTCTAGTTGGGTCATGAAATGTCTGTGAGAAAATAACCAAGCTCAGAGAGCACCAAGGACCCCATAGTCCTCCTCCTCGCCATCTAGTCAATCAAAATATACCATACCCAGGAGGGGGAGAAGCTTGAATCAGCACTTCTGGCATCTGATTCCCTTAGAAACAATTAAACAAAGTTTTTTTTTTTTTTGCTACAGAAGAAAATACAGACACAAGCTTGTGTCACCTTAAAGATACATTAATGCAGGGGTAGAACATCTGTAGCCTTCTTGATGTTTCTCCGTACAATCCTAGTAGCACAAACCAACATGGCAAACATGGCCGGTTGCCCTTCATGGCTTAGGTCCAGGGTATTTGCTGGAGCACCTGCTGCCAGCAACAGTTTCCCATTGCCCTGTGCACTCCCACAGGCAGGGTCTCCTCAGGGTGCCGTCGGCCAGACAATGTCGGCTGGTGACCCCCAGGGGGAGGGCCTTCTCTGTGGGTGTGCCCGCCCTTTGGAACCAACTACCTGTGGAGCTACGGCTGGCTCCTGACCTTCGTTCCTTCCATCGTGACCTAAAGACTGGGCTTTTTCAATCGGCCAACCTGGACTGAAGGGGTTTTTAATTGTTTTTAGATTTGTTGCTGGTTTTAATTTTTAATGTAAGTGGGGTTTCTTGTTTAATTGCTTTTTAAATTTTGTATTTCTGTTTTTATTTTTGTGAGCCGCCCTGAGTCCTTCGGGAGATAGGGCGGCATAGAAATCCCATCATTAAATTAAATTTAATGATTTAATTTAAACCAAGGGACTTGGTGGCTCAGGCTGTTAAATGCCTGCACTTAAGATCCAGCTGCCTACAATTACTGTAGGCTCAAATCCCACCAGGCTCAAGGTTGACTCAGCCTTCCATCCTCTTGGGGTAGGTAAATTGAGGACCCAAGATTGTTGGGGGCAAGAAGCTGACCTTGTAAAAATGTGTAAGATGTAGTTCAGCCTTTACAGGAAGCTACTGATTTCTCTCCTCTGTGTTCAAAGGTATTACAGGCAATCTTTGGAAGAAAAAATTGGACAACCATTTGTCTGGGATGGTATAAGGACTCCTGCTTTGGGCAGGGGGTTGGATTAGAAGGCCTTCCAAGGTCCCTCCCAGACTGAGGACTTTAGGATTGGGCTCCTGAAACCCAATCAATCAGTCAGAATGGAGTTGGAAGGGACCTTGGAGGTCTTCTAGTCCAGCCCCCTGCTCAAGCAGGAGACCCTATACCATTTCAGACAAGTGACTGTCCAGTCTCTTCTTAAAAAGGGATGGAGCACCCCAGTGGTGGGATTCAATTTTTTTTTTACTACCGGTTCTGTAGGCATGGCTTGGTGGATGTGGCTTGGCCTGGTGGGCATGGCAAGAGAACAATACTTCAAAATTCTCATTCCCTCCCCACCCCACTAACCTGCTTTCCAGCTCCATTCTCCTGTGCAGGGCAACCAAAGAAGAGCCAGCTGATCAGCTGGGACTCAATGGGAGGCAGAGAAGAGATGGGGTTGGCGGGGCCAGTCAGAGGCGGTATTTGCTGGTTCTCCGAAGTGCTCAAAATTCCCACTACTGGTTCTCCAGAACTGGTCAGAACCTGTTGAATACCACCTCTGGAGCACCCATAACTTCTTAGTTCCAGGTTGCCTCCCTCCTTGATTAGTTTCCATCCATTGTTTCTTGTCCCACCTTCAGGTGCTTTGGAAAATAAGTTGACCCCCTTCTCTTTGTGGCAACCTCTCAAATACTGGAATACTGCTATCATGTCCCCGCTAGCCCATTGTGGTTGGGTGTGAATCCAGCTAGTGTGTCCAGATTCCTGAAGTCATGTAGGAGGAGAAAGTGTGCTTTTCCCTGAACCCACACAATGTACAACAGCCCTCTGCATATTTGGGGCAACATATGGAAAGCAGCTGTTGACCTTCAGCTCACCAAAGGCCAAAGACAATTAAAGACTGAGATACTGCTGGGGTTACATCAGCGCCCCATTTGACAGAGAAGCTGCTAGCCATTAACCTTTCCTCTAGCAAGTGGAATGAGGAGCCTGCCCATAAACACACTGGGAGAAGAAATGAATTGCTGCATTTGATGTCTATTAATGTGGGCCTCCTTGGAGGGTGTTTTGATACAGGGTCGAATATTAGTAGTGCCCGTTGATCGAACATTGTGCCTCCTGGGCTTGTGGGTGCTCCAACACTGGAGGTTTTCAAGAAAAGGTTGGACAATCTTTTGTCCAAGATGGGATGAAGAGTCCTGCTTTGGTCAGGGGGTTGGTTTAGAAGACCTCTAAACTCCCTTCCAGCCCTATTGTTCTAAGTGAAAGGAGACCCTGGAACAGGAATAATATAACGTAGCAGTTGCCTTGCAGGTACAACTGAGAATGCAAACATATTTTAATAGATAACAGGAAGGGACCTTGTACGTCATCTAGTCCAATCCTCCCACAACTTCCAAAGGCAACTTCTGTTCCATCGGTTAATTGTTCTCACTGCCAGAAAATTCCTCCTTATTTCCAGGTTGAATCTCTCCTTGTTCAGTTTCCATCCATTGTTCCTTGTCTGGCCTTCAGGGGCTATGGAAAATAGCTTGACCCCTTCCTCCTCTCTGTGGCAGCCCCTCAAATATTGGAAGACTGCTCTCCTGTCTCCCCTGGTCCTTCTCTTCACTAGACTAGCCATGCCCAGTTCCTGCAACCGTTCTTCATATCTTTTAGCCTCCAGTCCCCTCATCATCCTGGTTGCTGTTCTCTGCACTCTTTCTAGAGTATCAACATCCTTTTTATAGTGTGATGACCAAAACTGGATGCAGGATTCTAGGTGTGGTCTTACTAGGGCTTTATAGAGGCTTTATAGTACCTCCCTTGATCTTGATTGTATCCCTCTGTATTGTATCCCTTTTAAGCCCTGTAGGAATCAAATATATGTTTCCTCAATGCCAATGTTGGATCTTCAAAGATCTACTTGCATCTGATGAAAACAGACTTTCGTTCTAGGGCTTTTAAAACCGCAGATGTTTTAATCTTTTATGGTAAGGAGGGTGTTCCAATTCTCTTTGGACAGGATCCATTTTGGCAACTTTTTCCAGGTCTGTCCCTATTGTAGCTCTGCTTTGCTAAGTCACGTTCTGCAAGAAAATTGGTGAAGTTCCTGTCTAAGCATTCCTAAACACTTTTCCCTGGAGAAACAGCTTCCTGAGTTTGTTTGCTAATGATTTTCTTCATCAAAACTTTCCTCCACGTTTTCCTTCTCTGTTTCGTCCTATTAAGCCAAAGCCAGTCGGCGGGGGCCCAAAAACATCTGTTAGAGCTTAATAAAATGCAGAAACAAGTTGGAATCATCAAGTGGCTTATTATCCAACCAGCTGCGAGCAAGTACAGAAAGCTATTCCTGTGAAATGCCCAAGTCTTCCTTGAATGAAAATAGCTATGGAAGATCTCCTGGTGGAGTTGGTACCTCAAGCCCATAAAGGTGTGCTGTAATGGAATTGCTCCTGAGTGAGGCGGAACTAGAACTCACAGTCTTCTGCTGATTGGTCCAAACTCCTCCAACTGGCTTTCCTGCCTTTCCTTACTTGCGGGAGCGTCTCCTGCAAACACCAATCGTCCTGTGCGTGCGCACAGACGGGGATTCCTCGGGTGCCGTTGGCTAGACAATGTCGGCTGGCAGTGCCTCGGGGAAGGGCCTACTCTGTTGCGGCCCCCGCCTTGTGGAATCAACCTCCTTTGGAGCTCTGTTTGGCCCCTGATCTCCGCTCCCTCCGCCGCGATCTAAAGACCTGGTTGTTTGAACAGGCTGGGCTGGACTGACCTCCTGGGGTGGGGGTTAAATTTATTTTAATTGTTTTATTGATTGGGCTTGTTTGGTTTAATTTCTTTTAAAGTATTTATTGTTGTCTTTTAATTGTGAGCCACCCCGAGTCCTTTGGAGAGGGAGCGGCATACAAGTCCAATTATAAATAAATAAATAAATAAGGCAAGACTAGAACTTACCGTCTTCTGCTGATTGGCCCAAAGTCATCCATCTAGCTTTCATGCATAAGGTGGGACTAGAACTCATAATCTCCTGGTGATTGGCTCAAAGAAACTCAATTTGCTGTCATGTCTAAGGCGGGACTAGAACTCACAGTCTGCTGGTGATTGGCTCAAAGGCACCTAGTCTATCTTTCATGCATAAGGCAAATCTAACACCTTTCAGACAAGTAGCTGTCCAGTCTCTTCTTGAAAGCCTGCAATGATGGGGCATCCACAAGCCATTCCGCTGCTTGATAGTTCTCACCATTAGGAAATTTCTTCTTAGTTCTTGCTTGCTTTTCTCATTTGTTAAATTGTCCTGTGTAGAGTTAGCCACTGCAAGTTCTCCCCTTCTTAATATTTCTAAAAGGATTAGTTCTTCGAGTTCCTGCAGTTATAGCAACTGATCATGGGCTAGCTGTAGATTTCAGAGACTTAATCCTAGTTACCGTCAAGAATCTCTTTTTCCCTTTAAAAAAAAGAAAGCACTGTCTTGTAACAACAGCTGAGAGCAAAAGAAGATACCAGGTTCTTTCTGTGTCTGGGTTTAAGTGCTGTAATTAAATTACATCCATAATGCATAGTGTTTGCCTTGTAATACATTATTAATAATAACAACACCGACTTGTAAGGTCCATCCTCAAAACATAAGCTTCCTTGAGATGCTTCATTGGTCTGTTCACACACAATTTTCATACATCTCTAAAGATTACCATTTTAACAGCTTTGGGTATGGATACTGCCAGGCAGTTAGAGCTGACAGTGCATAAATCTATTTCCCTAAACACTCAATTTTCTTATGGCAGTGAAATCAATTTGAATCTGTCTGGATTTTATTCTAAAGTCTATTAATGCCTCCTTCCTCTTTCTCTCTCTCTCTCTCTCTCTTTCTCTCTTTCATCTCTATTTCAACCACCTCTCTTTTCCTGGAATTTAATTCGACAGGCAACAAAGAGCCAGTCAACTGATGCAACCTTTCTTTTATCTCCTTATGCCAACAAAAGTTAATTAGCTGTGAAGGAGGAAATAAAGAGGAATTTACAATTAGCCTTTTGCCAATAAAGGGGAAGCTGATGTGAAATTCTGTAATCATGTGGGACAACTTGAGTTGGTCTCAAGTAGTAGTAACCTTTGCAACAGGGTTAGCTGTGTGGTTTCTCTGAGGACACTTGGATATCATAAAACTCCTTGCAGTTTCACTACAAGAATGATGCCTATAAACACATATTTATTAACAGTATCTTCTGGGATAAGATGTCAAGACGAGAAGGCTCTCACTGATATGTGCTGAGTCAATGTGCTGGCCATTAAAACTGTAGGTGAGGGGTGTTTGGTGCTCTCTGAACTTGGTTATTTTCTTGCAGATGTTTCATGACCCAACTGGATAATATCATCAGTGTTAGTAAGGAGGGGGGTTTACTCTCGGTTTATATTTTCTTCTAGAACCTCTAAGACCACCTCCACCAACACTGACAGGGCAAGCCAGAATAAGGAGAGATTTCCTGACAGTGAGAACAATCAACTGATGGAACTGAAGTTGCCTTCAGAAGTTGTGGGAGCTTCATCCCTGGAGGCTTTCAAGAAGAGGCTGGACTGCCAACTGTCAGAAATGGTGTAAGGTCTCCTGCATGGATGGGGGGTTGGACTAGATGACCTACAAGGTCCCTTCCAACTCCATTAATCTGTTAGAAAGGAGGAAGAGGAGGAAGAGGAAGAAAATAATTTCCCAGCCAGTGTGACCTTTGCTGAGGATTACGGATGTTGAAGCCTGCCTATTTGGAAGCCATGATTCTCAAAGATGGTTCTGACAATAATATTCTCAACATGGTGATTTTTCTCAACATCACGATCATTTCAGGCTGGTGCACAAAAGGATGAACTCTTCTCAAGAACAGGAGATGAAGGAAACACGCTGAACTTTATGGATTAAAGCGTCCTAGAATTTAACAACGCTTCCAGATGACACCTTCTTAATTCTACTGAAGCTATTTTGATACCGAGGTTGAGGTTACTGGGTTTTCGCATTCTACTATACTAGTTCCACCCATGAAAACAGGTCCGTATGGAGGACGAGACCACACTTGGGAAGGTCCCTGTTTCTTCCAACAAGAAAAAGCATCTCCATATCTCTGCATGGTGCCAAGGAAGAAGAAGAGAGAAGCTCTGAGCCCTTTCTGCTGCTATCAATCTGATTGGGCCATTTTTATTCTCCAGATGAAGCCAGTTATGTGATTTAAAAAGATCCATAGATCATGCTGCCTCATTAATTTTCCATTTGGACTCTGGTGTCAGGACGAAGTTGTATTAAGCCATTGCCTGGAGCAATTCTCCGTGGCAGACAAATGCGGCCTGGCTCTCCTTTTACATTTTTCATCCTTTCTAGAAAAACGGTGATTTTTTTTTTTTCCAACAGAGAACCTGCTGTGCCATTAATGGATCCTTTAAAAAAAAGATCTTGAAGGCCTCTTCGTGGTTTTTCATGATGGGCCACCCTATTCCTTGACATCTTCAAGGGCAAAGAGTCTGAAGGGCATACTTATTTTGAGGAATAAATGCATTACCTTAAGAATAATTTAAAAAGCTGAAAAAATGTGATTTGAGAGGAGGGGGAGGAAGTGGAGGAGGAGAAGGGGAAAAAAGAAAGGAAAAAAAGGAAAAAGAGAGGGTGAAAGAAAGAAGGGAAGAAAGGAAGAAGGTAAGAAGGAAGAAAGGAGAAAAAGAAAGAAAGACAGAAAGAAAGACAGAAAGAAAGAAAGAAAGAAAAAGCAAAGAGAGAAAGAAAGAAAAATGAAGGAAGGAAGGAAGGAAAGAAAGAAAGAAAGAAAGAGCAAAGAGAGAAAGAAAGAAAAATGAAGGAAGGAAGGAAGAAGAAAGAAAGAAAGAAAGAAAGAAAGAAAGAGTAAAGAGAGAAAGAAAGAAAAATGAAGGAAGGAAGGAAGAAAAGAAAAGAAAAAGAAGACCCAGATTAGAACTAAGGAGGAATTTCCTGAGAGTGACAACAATGAATCAGTGGAACATCTTGCCTACAGAAGTTGTGGGTGCTCCATCACTGGAGGCTTTCAAGAAGAGACTGGACAACCATTGAGCAGGATGGTATAAGGTCTCCTGCCAGGAGAGGGTTAGATTAGAAGACCTCCGAGGTCCCTGGCAACCCTACGAGTCTATGTTTTATGTGTGAATCAGATCAATAGATGGAAACTGCTTCAGTTCCTTCGGGGTTCCAGAGAACAGACTGGAAACGCTGACAGATCCTGGATTCTGCCGTGAACCCTTGGCCCTTCCCCTTACTGTGTCTCAGAGATGCTTCTCTGGTGTCTCTGAACAGCTAAGTCATGTGGAGAGGCATTCCAACTCCTTGTACAGCAATAGGCCAGTGTCAGGGGACTGACCTTTTACTGCCCTTAGGCTTACTGCTATCCGGTCTGAGCGCCTGCTGAGAACAGCTAAGTTAAACATCATAAATCCTGGCTCCCAAGGATTACTTTGGGCTTTTCACTAACAATCTTCTGTGGGGATATCAGGCTTGAAAGAGTCATAAATCATCCACAGAACATCTGCCTAACAAGGGGGTAAAACTTGGAATTGATTCTCTAGGCTTAAGTGATCAGAGAGAGAGAGACAGAGAGACAGAGACAGACAGACAGACAACGTTCACGTAAAGCAAGTAAGAAAAACAGGGTGAGCAAGAGAGCAAGATGTTGGTTCGATGGAGCCTGTGTTGAAAACAATGTCAAGAAGATCGTTTAAGGAAGGCAAGCTAATCAATGTTGCAAACCAAGAGGAAAGTACTTGGTGATCTCTCCTACCTTCTTGTTTCAGCAGTTACCCACACCTGGTTTGTCTGGCTCAGAAGTCTTACTCAGAAGTAAGACGGGATCAGGTTTGATCAGTGCTGGGATGAAATTAGAAGATTCCCTGGATGGACAGATGGGGTGGAAGAGGAAGGCAAAGGCTTTTCTGTTGTGACCAGGACAATTCCATGCTTGTGTCCACGTGGTCACCAAGGACAGAGTTCAAATCAAAGAAGATCCAGCTAGGTGACCGTATCACCAACCTTGGTCGACAAGTAAAACAAAAATCCAAACTCAATCTTGGAAGAAGATAATGGCAAAGCTTCTTCTGTTTCAATGTCAGGAAAACAATCCTGAACGTCTCCATGTAGACACCAGAAACTGAACTTACCTCCGAGGAGATGTGTGTAGGAGAAGTGGCAGAACCTGAGGGGAAGTGGTGGTGTTAAAAGAGGGATCAGCCTAGAATCCTTACAGAGCCACAAGCAAAAAAAAGGTCCAATTTCCTTTGAATTCTGTTGACCCTTATCTAACACTTAACCAGGTTCTGATTGTTAGTGGAGAAAATTCCTGTGAGTAGCAATACATTCGACCTTCAAGTGTGGACCTCATCTTTCTTGCCTGAGTATGTTATACTTTACCACCAGTCTCTTCTCCTTTCAGCATCTCAAATGCTTTGCAGAATAGTCCAAGAGAAGTAGACATCCCCGTGGATTCTGGTTCGCTCAGGAGGAATTCAGACTCTTACTTCTGAAGAGCCACCATGAAAATTAGCTTGGCAAAGCTTGAGCTGATACAACTTGAGCTTGGAGGAGATCAATTCTGTCTTTACATGGAAAGGAGACAATATAAAACCAAGTGCAAGTAGTCCTCAACTTACAACAGTTTCATTTAGTGACTGTTGAAAGTTACAACATTGCTGAAAAAAGTGACTTATGACCATTTTTCACACATACAGCCATTGCAGCATATAGCAATAGCACTTATATACTGCTTTATAGTGCTTGACAGCCCTCTCTAAGCAGTTTACAGAGTCAGCCTCTGTGCTGTCCAGCCAGTTTAGAGTTAATGGGATTTGGGATAGGTAGTTAGGAATTGAGAGCTGTCCCCTTAAGGGAATGCATCATGGTAAATGTAGTTTACCATGTAGTCCATGTCATGTGGTCACATCTGTAATCCTGATTGGTCACTAAATTGACCCTTGTTGGGTTGGGGGAGGCTCCCTCACTCTAGCCTGAATCTTATACCATGCAGTCGCTACAATCATCATCATAAGGATGAGAGTTTAATATCTTTCTACTGTTCTGCTTATTACACTCTGGATGGGTATAAAGCAGACAGAGCAACTCCACAAAGCATCTATACAAAGTCTTTTTTATTGGTTCATCAGGCATCCTGTCAACTCACGGCTATGACGAGGTTCTTCTTAATGTCCAATCCTTTGCATTTCTGAACTGTGGTGTAGAAAGGATGCCTGATGAACCAATAAAAAAGACTTTGTATAGATGCTTTGTGGAGTTGCTCTGTCTGCTTTATACCCATCCAGAGCGTAATAAGCAGAACAGCCTCTTGGCCCCAACAATCTGGGTCCTCATTGTACACACCTTGGAAGGAGGGAAGGCTGAGTCAACCTTGAGCCTGGTGGGATTCGATCTGCCAAATTGCAGGCAGCCGGCAGTCAGCAGAAATAGTTTTCATGTTCTTGGTTTCTATCAATTCTCTGTGGCTTAGTCTCTTATTGTAGAGCCTGGAAGTTGAATTCTTACATTTGGAAAGTTATATGACTGGGTTTTTTTGTTTTTTGTTTTGCATTTACAACCATTGTAGCATTCCCAAGTCACAAGTCATAAAATAGGGCACAACTCACTCAACAAATGTTTCGCGATTAGACCCGGACAACCATTGCCCAGGATGGTATAAAATTTTGGCCTCCATTGTGGCTGTATGTTGAGGACTACCTGCAGGAAGATACATCACCAGAGGGGAGGTGTTTTGAGAGCGGTGAGAGAAACTCTTCAATTGCCTTTAGCCCGAGACGGTTGGTGGGCAATCAGCGAACCATTGACTTGAGTCCTGACTCCTTTTGATAGACTGTTGTGATTAGAATTGTGGCTGAGAGGTCAGTAATAGTTCAGCGCTCCTTTCCATCCGCTTCGCTCCTGTCACACACCCCACTGCCCGACTGCACACTGCCGGATTAAAAAATGAAGCCAGTCGGAAGTAATGTGATTGGCTGCTCAATTTCAGCCCGAAAAGAAGATTCATTGAGGTGAAACAGAGTCGAAGATGCAGGGAGCCAAGGAATGAGGTTGGGCTAATAAAATAATATTTGCATCCCCGCTGGTTCGAGTTGCTAGGATCGGTACGATTGGAAGATGAGAGAGGTTTATATATGTATATATAGGCATTCGACTGAGTAGGGTTTGATTGCGTTGATTTGAGCAAAGCAGTTGGCTTGGCAATCTTTCTCAGTTCAAGCACCGGCATTTGGACGTTCTCTGAATTTAGAGTAGCAGCCTTTTGATACGGTCCATCACCAAACATTTGAGTGTTTTGGAGAATTAACTTGGGATCTTCACCAAGTAGGCCCAACTCTTTACAGTGAAGGATCGCTGTAATTCTCTGTTCTTTAACAGATTAACAGAGTTGGAAGGGACCTTGTAGGTCAGCTAGTCTGACCCCCCCGCCCAAGCAGGAAACCCTACCCCATTTCTGACCAATGGCAGTCCAGTCTCTTCTTGAAAGTCTCAAGTGATGAAGCTCCCACAACTTCCGAAGGCAACGTCTGTTCCATTGGTTGATTGTAGTTCAGAGAACCAGCCAATACTGCCACTGACTGGCCCCACCAACCCCATCTATTCTCTGCCTCCTGAGTCCCAGTTGATCGGCTGGGTCTCCTTTAGTTGCCCTGCACAGGAGAACGGAGCTGGAAAGCAGGTTGGTGGGGTGGGGAGGGAATGGGGATTTTGCAGTAACCTTCCGCTGCCAACCCCACCAAGCCATGCCCACCAAGCCACGTCCACAGGCCCAGTAGTAAAAATTTTGAATCCCACCACTGCAAGGAAGAGAGGAACAAAGGGAAGGAATCAGAGGTGGTATTCAGCCGGTTCTGACCAGCTCTGGAGAACTGGTAGGGGAAATTTTGAGTAGTTTGGAGAAACGGCAAATCCCACCTCTGACTGGCCCCGCCAACCCCATCTCTTCTCTGCCTCCCATTGAGTCCCAGCTGATCAGCTGGGTCTCCTTTGGTTGCCCTGCACAGGAGAACGGAGCTGCAAAGCAGGTTAGTGTGGTGGGAAGGGAATGGGGATTTTGCAGTAACCTTCCCCTGCCACACCCACCAAGCCATGCCCACAGAATCAGTAGTAAAAAAAATTAATCCCACCACTGCCGAGGATGATGCTATTCTTGTCAAAAGGAGACGCTTGTTATCTGCACAAACATCCTCGTGTCCTGAATGGATTCGAGGGGAGGTGGGGGGTGGGAACAGCTGCTTCTCCCCCATGCCTTTCCAGCTTGATGAGGTTAATAATAACTTTGAATGCGTATGTACGGCATTAGCTTTCCGAGTAACATGCATAATTCAACATCCCCTAAAGTACAGCTAAGCTTTGAGGAAGCAAACTTCCCTTAATGTAACTGGGCAGAGATCCAGCTTTTACCAGCTGCCGAGGCTTGATGTACAATTTTTGGTTAAGTGAATAATTTATCACGCATATTATCTGTTGGTGGATCACATCCCCACACAGTCTGTAGGGCCTTACATACGGCTCTCGAGATGGCAGAACATTGGCATCTGGTTTTTTTTAATGGGCCATTACCATTTCCAAGTCTCTTAAGGTATGCCTAGTCTAGTGAAAGGAAGGACTAGGAGTGACGGGATAGCGGTGTTCCAATATTTGAGGGGTTGCCACAAAGAAGAGGGGGTCAACTTATCTTCCAAAGCACCTGGAGCCAGGACAACAAGCAATAGATGGAAACTAATCAAGGAGAAAAGCAAGCTAGAACGAAGGAGGAATTTCCTTGCAATGAGAACAATTAATCTGTGGAAGAAATTGCCTCCAGAAGTTGTGAATGCTCCAACACTGAAGGTTTTTAAGAAGAGATTGGAGAACCGTTTGTCTGAAATGGCATCGAGTTTCCTGCTTGAGCAGGGGGTTGGACTAGAAGACCTCCAAGGTCCCTTCCAACTCTGTTAGAATAAAGTAAAGTAGCTTTACTTGCACTGACCTGGCCTACTCCAAGGAGTAAGAGTGCTCCTTTGTTCAACTGGTTGGGAATTTGAGTCATCCAAGTGGTAATTTGCAAAATCGACCAAACATTCCTTGGTTTGATACGGTTGGGAATTGATAGCAATCCTTCCCAAAGTCCACGCCTTTGAATTAGTCCACAATAAGCTGAGCTACTTCCCCAAATATTGAGAAATCGCTAGGCATGTTCTGAGTCTAGAATCCTTTTATGGACTTGAAGGTAGGGAATGAGCCTCTGTCCAACCTCGTGAGATATTTTTATCCTCTTTCTGAATTTTCATCACCTAAAATATGAGCTATCAGAGAAACATGATTCAAAGATCAAGCCTGACATCTGGTGGTACAGACCAGGTTTTTTCCTCAGATGTTGCCTTTGTTAGAATAATGGAAACACGGTCATTTCCAGACTCGAAGAATTTAGTTTTTCCTTCTTTCCTTGGTCACCGTGGGTGGAAGTTGGCAGGCTGTGAACTTTGGAGGGTGAGAAGCTGTTAAGCAACTCTTTGATCCTTTTTGAAAACACATCGTTTAGAAATGCGCCCCATAGACTGTGGCAGACGTTGGTTCATTTTCAAGAAATGAAGTAAGTAGGGTCTGTCAACTGTCCAGTTGGCAAATCCAGAAAAAGAAACTCCCAGGACATATTTTTACCAAGAGTATCAAACTTTACAGAATAAACCACATTGGCACAGAAGAAGCGAAACCATTAACATTAAGCAAAACAACTCCAAGTTCTCCTTTGAGGCACACATGACTATGTTTCTTTACTTTAGGGAGAAGGAGAAGAAGAAGAGGAGGAGGAGGGGAGGGGAAGAGGGGGAGGAGGAGGAGGAGAAGGAGAAGAAGAGCCAGCCTGCTGAGCTTAGCCAAGTTCTTCAACTCCACCCAGAGATTAGGAAAGAAGCCTTTACAAAAAGCGAAGAATCGGTTAAAATATTATCCAGCATCAAACAAAACCATTTTTTTAAAAAGTTTTATCCATGTTGACTTCTACTCCATGTAAAACCAGCGCAGAAGGGGAGATCCAGAGGCAGACCAGCAAGGTGGATGAATTCAGTGACAGTTGTGATGGGTGCATTGCTGGTAGATCTGAAGGACCAGTTTTGGGACAGATCACTGTGGAGAACATCGAAGTTCCATAATAACTCAATCAGTCAATGAAAAGACTCCATTCTCTGGAAGAGACACTAATATTGGGAAAGGTGGAAAGAAAGAGTACATAGAGCATAGAACATTGTCAGAGTTGGAAGGGATCTTGTAGGTCATCTAGTCCAACCCCCCGCCCAAGCAGGAGGCCCTACACCATTTCTGACAGATGGCCATCCAGTCTCTTCTTAAAAACCTCCAGTGATGGAGCACCCACAGCTTCTGAAGGCAACTTCTCTTCCACTGGTTGATTGTTCTCACTGTCAGGAAGTTTCTCCTTATTTCCAGGTTAAATCTCTCCTTGATCAACTTCCATCCATTGCTGTTGTGGTTCACTGGCAGCAGGTGCAGACGGCAGAGGTCTCTGACAGCGAGGACGAAAGGGAACCAGTCATGGAGCCTGGCGAGGACTCAGATGAGGGGCCTGTATGTGATGCAGGGATGGGGCCAGGGCCATCTTGGAGTGGGGTGTTGACTCTGGAGGCTCCGGAGTCTGGCAGCAGTGAAGCAGAGGAACAAGGGGAGCCCTTCCCAGTGTGCGTGGGTGCAGGGCTGCTAGAAGGCGAGAGCAGCTGAAGCAGAAGGGGCGACTTGGCAGTAAGGCTGGAAGGTGATTACCCCTCCCATAAGGGATAAAAACCAGCCCTCGGGGATGTGCTCTTTTCAGGAAGCAAAGAAGTTGTTTGGACTCTGAGTCCTTGTTGAAGCCCTGCGAACTCCGGTTTCTTTTTGAAACTTTGGTCAGTTAATATTTATCAGTAATTAGACTTCTGTTCTTGGCAGCCTTTTACAACCTTGAAAGGACAGAAGTTGCCTTCAGACGTTGTGGGAGCTTCATCACTGGTAGCTTTCAAGAAGAGACTGGACTGGCATCTGTCAGAAATGGTGTAGGGTTTCCTGCTTGGGCAGGGGGTTGGACTAGATGACCTACAAGGTCCCTTCCAACTCTGGTAACCTGTATCTATATATCCCAAGGACCTCCCAAATCTAAACAACAACCCTGAATAAAAAATGTTCTAGAACTGGTGTTGGCTTCCGTTAAGAGCACCTGTCTTCTCATCACCCTTAATTTTCCAACTCAAAATACATCACAAGCTGTGTTCCCTTTTGTTGTTGAGGAGAATTTCTGGCAATTTCAAGAAAAATTTCTCTTTAAAAAGAAGCAAGCCAAGCAAAGCAGAAGCAGAAGGATTAGCTTCAGCCACTAGATGGAAGTGTTGTCCCACAAACACAACTTCGCTGACGATTCTTGTTTCTCTTCTCTATCCTGCAGATTTTCTAAAACCAACTTCTGGACCAAAACACAGGTTCTTTTGCTGTGTTTGAAGTCCCATCAAAATGGGGGCTAGGAGGAAGACTGGGCAAAGAGCTCTTGATTTGGGCACTGGTACTTTTGAGAGGTTGGCCCTCTTGCTGTTATTTTATTGTGATGCTTCATATATAATCCCGGGCTGTAAATTGCTACCTCATTTCAGCAATGCACCAGAACAGAGTTTGAGGCTAAATTGCAGAAAATTCTAGTTTTCAAGGAAAAGCACCACAGTTTGAGAGCTGGTATGATGCAGTGGTTAAAGGTCCTAGACTAGATTAGGAGGACGTGAGTTCCAGTCCAGATTTAAGCATGGAACCAAATGAAGAGGATATTTGAGCTGTGGGGTCCTTGGTGCTCTCTGAGCTTGGCTGTTTTCTCACAGACGTTTCATGCCCCCAGCTAGGTAACATCATCAGTGCTACCTGGTTCAGGTCATGAAACATCTGCATGAAAGCGACCAAGCTCAGAGAGCACTAAGGACCCCTCATTTCAACCCTGAGCTACAAATATTCTCCTTTAATTGACTCCACAGTCTATTCTCATGCCAGTCATAACACCTCAGGATTGGCCGAGTCCAAGTGGTACGTTTCCACCATTCTTCCAATGTCTGCAGATAAAACTGGGAGCAAAGCCCAGAACAGTTTCTCAATTCTCACATCTCCTGAAGCCATTAGAGAGTCTTCTTTGCCTATTTTCTAGTGTAGGAAGTTAGCACCCACCCCGCTCCTAGAAAAATGAAATATTCTAGTAAATATTTAAAAAGGCAGAATATTTCCTCTGAAAAGAGTAGAAACCCAGAAGCAGAATCTCACCCCCACCTTTGTTAATGGGTGGGCCATTAAGGCCTGGGCCAGAATACTTTACATAAGAAAGATCTCCAGGTAAAAGCTATAGCAATTGCCAAAAGCCCTTTTAAGGGCATAAATCATCCAGCAAGGGTCAACCAAGCCTGGAACTCAGGACAGCCTACAGAGTTGCCCCTCATGGGAGTCTGACAACCAATGAGAATACAAGCTCCAATTCAAATCTCAGCAGAGGTCATAAAACCCAGGCACTCTCAGCACCTCAGTCCTTTTTTCTTGATCTTCTCCTTCAAGCATGTGATCATCTTTCTCTGGAGCTCCAGACCATGTGGTCCTGTTCACCATTAAACGTTCCAAGCAGCCTCCATGTTTCCAGTGTCTTTTTCCCCACTTGGAACTGAACCCAGAAGGATATTTCTTTCAACACTAGCATAGACCATTCACTGAAATAAACATACCTGCTCTTTTTGAAAGGAAAAAGAAAGAATGAGAAGGTCCAACTCATTTTCTATCTCCAATCAATTTTGTCTTCCTTCCTTCCTTCCTTCCTTCCTTCCTTCCTTCCTTCCTTCCTTCCTTCCTTCCTTCCTTCCTTCCTTCCCTCTCTCTCTCTTTCTTTCTCTTTCTTTCCTTCCTTCCTTCCTCCCCCCCCTCTCTCCCTCCCTCCCCCTCTTTCTTTCTGAATTCACATTTCCCCTGAGCTGGCATTAGGGAGAAAATTGTCCTGCCTGATTAAAATGTGAGGCTTGCGTATTTTTTAAAAAGGTACCCTGAAAAAAATTAATATACCCAGATGCACCTTAATCTCGCCGTCTAATCCAGAGAGTTCTCCTCCCTATACATTCACTATCTGCCTAAATATCATTTTGATGAGTACCAACTGATGAAATGCAAGCTCAAAAGAATTCTTTCCCCCATTTCTCTCTCTCTCTTTCATGTAGATATACTTTTTTTGCTCACACACACAAAAAAACCTCTTTGGTAGGAATCCTTTGTAGATGAATGCTCACACTGGTGGATATTCCCTGCTCCATCTGGCTCGCCCATGATTTTGCTGCTTTTTAATAGCCTGTAGTGATTTCATATGGGTACAATGCATTTTTTTTATCATTTCCTTTCCACTTGATCTTCCCTCTCTTTGAAACACACGCAGGGAAATTTTTCTTTCATTGCTATGTTCCACCTTTTGCTGCTACCCACTGAAATGTCTGATGTTTGAATCAAAACAGGACTAAATTCATAAACCACTCCATGGCTTCATTTCAAATCAAGAAAGCTACCCATGTAGTATAAAAAAGGGAAAGGAGTCCCTGTGGATTTTACTCCACTAGTTGCTGACTCTAGGAGGCGTTGCTCATCTTCGTTTCAAGGTCAGTGCTGTCTGAAGACATTTCCATGGTCGTGCGGCCAGCAGGACATAACGAACGCTGTTACCTTCCCACCAAAGTGGTACCTATTTATCTACTCACATTGGCATGCTTTCGAACTGCTAGGTTGGCGAGGAGGCGAAGCTCACCCCATCATATGGAAGTTGGGTCTCAAATCTGGGCTGCCGGCTTTCCAGTTGACATATAGCATACTACCCAGGTAGTATGGCTGTAGTATTATTACTTATCCTTCTTGTTATCTTCTTTACTACCCCCTCTTATTGGTATTATGTTGATGGTGATTACTATTATTCTGTTGCTTTGTATGAACACTGAGAGCTTCTGCACCGGAGACAAATTCCTCCTGTATCTAATCCCACTTGGCCAAATAAAGTATTCAGTTCAAATCAAGACTGCCTGACATGTTTGAGACGCTGAAATTAAATGCCATTTCACACAACAATAAGTCCCTTGTGTTATCAGGTGTGTTGCATTGATTTGCGAGTGCAAGCTCTTGATTTGAACGCACGAATGAGTTGGTATGGGTCAAACACTGTGCCTTCCTAAGCCATACAGGTAGCCCTCAACTTAAAACAATTCACTTAGGGACCGATCAAAGTTACAACAGCACAGACAAAAGGGTCTTACGACTGGCCTTCACATGATGCCCATTGCAGCATTCCCACCATCTGGTGATCAAAATCGGAGCACTGGTGATATTATGATGTCTAACATTGTTTGCAAATAAAGATGGAATGAGAAGAACAAGAAACCTCCATTCTGACTCATTCCCGTTCTTCTCCCATTCTTGAGAGCCCTTCTCATCATTTTCAGCATGTCAACTCATAAAATATCTCTATGGTCTTTTTAGAGTTGCCAAGAGAAAGGGAGGGGGGAGCAGTGCAGCAGCTTCCAAAACTGAAAGTGCATTCCATAAATAGTTTTTCAAAGATAGTAACTAGGTGACTGAAGTTTCTGCCGGGCAAAATTCTAACTGGAGAGCACGATCGATGACTCTTGGCTATGGAAGTGTCCCATTGGAGAATATGAATTATGATACAGCCAGGGGGTGGGGGAAAACCAGGGTCAAGGATGACAATGAATTATGTGTCTCGGAATCGGCTATACCCAGGCAGTGCTGGACATGTTAACTCCCAATAAATCCTTTTGAAGTTTTGGATGTTTGGCTCGAGACTCATGATTTAATTGGAAGTAACTGCCAGAATCCTGACACAGCAATCATCAGTTGGATGAATGGCAACACTGTTGTGAATTATGTATGCAAACACGCCAAACCAAACCAATGCCATCTTCCTTTCTTGAGATTACATTTAACCCTTGACTTACAACAGTTCATATTGTGACCATTTGAAGTTACGACAGTACTAAAAAAATGCCTTAGGACCATTTCTCATGCTTACAACCGTTGCAGCATCCCGATAGTCACGTGGCCAAAATCCAGATGCTTGGCGACTGACTCATATTTATGATGGTTGCAGGGCCATGCGATTCTCTTGTTGCGACCTTCTGACAATCAGTGTCAATGGGGAAGTCAGATTCACTTAACAACTGCAAGAAAAGGACAACTAGGCCCTAAAGTTGGTGTAGGCCTCTGCCTAATTGAAGGCCTCAAATTAACAATATATAATAATACCGGCTGAGCTGATTTTGCAAGCATGGCGAAATACTTGCAATCTGCTGAGCTGATTTTGCAGGCACAGCAATATGTTTGCTGTCTACTACTTCTACAAAAAGCATATATTTTCTGCACAATCAAAAATAGAGCTATGTTGGATCATGAATGTCTGGGACATTGAGTAAAAGGGGAACTGAAAGTAGCAGATGGTAAGCGAGTTGGCATATACCTACAAGTGCGTATTAATTGATGGACAGTATGAGGGAATAGGGAAG
Organism: Naja naja; assembly: GCA_009733165.1. Lineage (NCBI taxonomy): Eukaryota > Metazoa > Chordata > Lepidosauria > Squamata > Elapidae > Naja > Naja naja. The sequence continues at coordinate 9,960,417 of CM019165.1, forward strand.
CACATCCAGTAAGATTACATACCACTGGGTGGGCTTCAGAAGAAGAAGGGGATAAAAGAAGGGGATAAATCTCAAATCAGGGCCACTGATAGTAGCTATCCTTTCTGGAGTTAGCTACTGTCTCTGGGCCTCATTGCAATGGGTTGTTAGTAAGTACTATCTTACTGAAATGTTATGTTATGATGGCTTTTCATGTTCCAAATTGCTCATGAAATAAATCTCTGATCTCAAAGTAAGATTTATTGCCTGTGGTCTGTCTGTGTATTTCTTTTACTGAATTATTTTTATAACACAACCATGTTAGCAATTGAACACTGCAGCAATTCACTTAACAATGGTGGCTTCTGTTTTCTCCCAGAAAGTTCCTTATTTCTTTCCTCGATGTATTGAAGCATGTCAGATTCTGACCCTCCTCTTTCTCACTTCAAGAAACAGAACATGCTCCAAAATCCCTTGGATTTCTTGGTTCTTCTTCCCGGCTTCATTCTTATTGCAGTCACAAGCTCAAGGGTATACAGGAGACTGAAGAGCATAGATAAATAAATTGATTAGCCTTCACCACCATCTGCCCTGCACAAAGCAGCAAAATGTAATTGAAAAGTTTTTTTAATCGCTAAATCAACCTAAGGAGATAAGAACCAATAGTGTTTTGGATGGTTGAAGTCAGAGGAAAGCGTTGTGAGAGAAACACATGGAGACAGTGTATTCTTGCCTTTTGACAGAAGACCAGTTCTTCTCTATTCTCCTTGTACAACCTTGGATCTGTTGATTGCTCTGTACCCTGGCTTCTCTTTAGTTGAGAGAGAGACAGAGGGAGGGACAGGGAGAGAAAGAGAGACTGCATTTATTTATGTCTCTTATTTGCTTAGATAGGATCTAAACCTTTGTTTTCTTTCTGTCAAGGACAGAGTGCAGCAGTGTAGGGGAACACTTCCAGTATTCCTAGGGCTGTCTTTATTCAACCCAGGACAGTCCAAATGTTTTAGTTGCCAATAAAACCTTATGCAGAGTTTGGTGTCTTAAAATCAGGATAGAAAAAAAAAGAAGCATTTCTTAACTCGTGTCTTTCGATGACCACTTTTCTAAATGTTTTTGTTCAAGAGGAATGGAATACAGTTCACTTGGTTTTAGGTCTTGAAAATGAGATTTAATTGATGTTTGAGGCAACCAGAGTGTCAGCGTTCCAGCAAAGCCAAACTCCAGTCGAAAACTCAGAGGCAGGCATTTTCTCAAAGTTTCTTTTTATTGGGAAAGTCATACTGGCACATCTGGGAAAAGCCGAATTTGAGAGCTCCGAGTTTTCCTTCAATAATTAAAAAATTACAAGTCCACCCCCTGCACCCATCATTCCATCACATGCCTCAATCACCATCCGTCCCAACTTAAACCATTCCTCATCCAGGTGCAGAAATAACATGACCTTGACTGTAAAGAAGAATGCTATTATGTCTAACTACATACGCTCCATGAAATCCCTCCCTCCCACTTTCCCAAGCACAAGAATGTGGTGCATAGAAGCTTCTGGTGCTAATATGGCTTCCAAAGCTGACACAGAGCATATAGTTTTATAATTTGATATAGTCAAGTTACTAAAAAAATATAGAGTCCTATTCTATTCTACTTTCTATTCTATTTTCTATTCTATTTTCTATTCTATTCTACCCTATTCCCATTCCCATTCCATTCCATTCTATTCTTCATTCCAATATTCCATTCCGTTCCACTCCACTCCTAAGAACTTGACTCTTTCTATAGAACAGCTTCTGATCAGGTTTTCCCGAAGTTTAATGAAGAATTGGGCTGCTTTACTGTGTTTGCATTTGACTTTTAAATATTGGCCATGAAAGTTGGCTGCAGAAACTGTTGCAGCGTAGGAGAAAGAATATGATAAATGTTCAGCCACTTTGGTAGAGGGTGTGTGTGAGAGAGAATTGGTTTCTTGCTGAAAGTAGAATTAATTCAGTCTGCCATTTACTAGCGCAATTTAATTTGAGTAAGATTGGATTGATTAGGATAGCATAAGATAGCATAGGATAGGAATAATTTGAGAGGGGCAGGGCAGGGCAGGACAGGATAGGTGTCAACTCAGAAAGCATTCCTGGCTTGCTCTTGAGTTGCCATAAAAAGGACAGGGGGGAGATCTGATGGGAACAGTTCAGTTGCTATGACCAGAAGCACATCCCACATACCTTTCTCCAGATTGTGTCCCAGGTTACCAGAGCCAGCCAGAGAGACAAGTTTTCTACAGCCTGAGAAAGTGCTCTGTTGGAGAATGTGATTTATGACATACCCTGGGCAGAGAGGGGAAACAGGGTCAGAGGTGGGCAGTAAATTACGTAGGTCAGAGCCAACTGCACTTGGGAAAAGTGCCAACATGTTGCTCCTAATAAATAATTGGATTTCTTTTGAAACTTGGCTCGAGGCTCATGAATTAATTAGGGCTTCCGTCGGAACCCTGACAATAGGATAGGATAGGATGTAGTGGTAGGGAACTTTGCCCGTACTATCTTGGTGGTGGATATCTCAGAGGACCTCACAAGGTCTACAGATTGCTTTGATTTTGTTCACTTGTACTTAAATGCCTGCATGTAGACCCTCCACTCCTACCCCATGAAATGGAGTGGTCATATGGATTCCCTTCCATTGAAACCCCCAGTAAATCACCCCCAATATATCTATGGTTAACCTGTAGGCATTGAAGATGGTTCTCACACAGACAGCCCATCACATTCCAGCCCATGGCCACATGTATTGTTGTGCAGAATATTTAGAAAGAAGAAGCAGTCCCAAAGCTTGAGAAGGGACTGGATGTTTTTCAATCTGGGCCTGCCTTGAATTAATCTCCCTTTCCCTCACCTGCTAGCTTTTTTGTCCTGATTACTGAACACATCCTGAGGAAGGAGAAAGGGTGCGCGACATGGTAACAAGCATATTAAAACCCTCGAAGGGTCTAGCTACAAAGAGAGGTTAAGAGGGTGAATTGGAATTCATTAGAAAGGAAGAGAGTCGAGTTGGCCGTGATTGAGATGTCAAATTGAGTACACCAGAGACACGTAGAAGGCCCTGAAGGAGAGAGAAGAACTTTGGGCAGGAGAAATAAACACAACCAGAATGGTTGTGGGAACTGGATATGTCTAGCATAGAGAAGGATTAGGGGTGACCTGATAGCTGCCACAAAGAAGGGGGGATTGACCAGGTATGGGATTCAATTTTTTTTACTTCTGGTTCTGTGGGCATGGTGTGGCTTGGTGGGCGTGGCAGGGAAAGGTTAGTGCAAAACCCCATTCCCTCCCCTGCCCATTACCCTGCTTTCCAGCTCCATTCCCCTGTGCAGGGCAACCAAAGAAGACCCAGCCGATCAGCTGGGACTCAATGGGAGGCAGAGAAGAGATGGGGTTGGCGGGGCCAGTCAGAGGTGGCATTTGCCGGTTCTCCGAACTACTCAAAATTTCCACTACCGGTTCTCCAGAACTGGTCAGAACTGGCTGAATACCACCTCTGTTCTACATGTTGAATCAAGCCTGAGAATTTAATGACACGGTGATTGTGGCACGACTCTTCCAGGGTTTAAGCTATGCTGGCTGAGGAATTCTGGGAGTTGAAGTCCACAAGTCTTAAAGTTGCCAAGTTTGGAGACCTCTGGTTTAAGGAACCAAATTTTCAACGCCTGCCTGCGGGGGCGCTCACCTCAAGCCAATGTCCATGGAAAAGTCAGCTGTGGAACAGATTTGATTTTGAGTCAAACTTGCATAATTCATAACGACCTCCAACCATATGCAAGCGACGTGCTGCAGCCTGTACTTTGCTGAGTTTTGCAACATGGTTTACATTAAAAAAAATATATAGCGCATGTATTGATTAAGTTAAAAGCATGAGCAAAAAGGTATATCTGGAGGAAATAGGTTGATATGCATTTGCTGGGTGGAAAATCGGTCCTGCAGCCAATATTTTTTCATTTGCTCTGAGAGGTGGACGTTCAGGTTGTCACCATAAATAAGTGGAACAGTCTCTCTCTCTCTCTCCAGCCCCAGCCGGAAGTCTGCTCTGTCTTGCCTTTTACTGTCTAAAAGAGCTTCCTCTACCTTGAGAAGTCTAAATGTCTATTTAGATTCTCAGTCATCCGGGTCATGGTTGTTGCAAAGGTGCTTTTTCAAGAGGCAACTGGACTTTCTGGTTTTTCTTTGAAGACGTTTCGCTTCTCATCCAAGAAGCTTCTTCAGCTCTGACTGGATGGTGGGGAATGGAAGGATTTATATTCCTTGCAGACAGCTGGTCATTTGCATCCTTTTAGAGAGTCACTGAGACCACTTGGAGGTTTATCTGTGCCATCAGCAATGTAAATGGGTTGAAAGAGGGGTCAAAGAGGCCCTCTATGTAAAAATTGAACAGCCCTCTCTCAACAGAGGGGAGGGATAGGACGTCATCTATCTCCAGTCTACAACACAGTCCTTCCAGCAGTTCAGGAAAGCTCTATAATATAATATGATATGGAAAGATTATTAATATAATATGATTATAAATTTAAATCTAAGAGGGAAGATGATATATATTGTGCCCAAGAAATATGTACCAACTGACACACTGTACAATTGAAAGAAGCTTTTATTTGTTTGTTTATGTTTGTTGTCAAAAAATAAAAAAAACCTTTTACAAAAAAAAGGCTCCACACCTGTTAAGTTTGCATGAAGAGTCAGACGCGGAGTGCTTCAGTGAAGGGTTTATTAGTGACTACAGCTCATAACAGACCTGATTTGGCTGGGCTGCGGCTGCTACTTATAGCCAGCAGCCGCAGTTGCCAGCCAATCAGAGTGCAGGGTTTTCCCGCACTTTTTAAACCAATCATTTCTGACATTTTACAAGAACAGTTCAAACTAAACCAATGACATTCAAACCTGCATACATAACAACACCCATTTGCACCACTCAGGTGACCCTGAGGACCCAGACAAACCTCCAAGTGGCCTCAACCACTCTTTTAAAGGATGCAAATGACCAGCTGTCTGCAAGGAGTATAAATCCTTCCATTCCTCACCGTCCAGTCAGAGCTGAAGAAGCTTTTTGGATGAGAAGCGAAACGTCTTCAAAAGCAAAAAACAAGGAAGTCCAATTGCCTCTTGAAAAAAAAGCACCTTTGGGACTTGGGAAGTGTAGGCATCAAAACAGGGTTGAGAAAGATGTTGTTGGCAACCGAAGGTCCAGATGTGCTGTGAAAGGAACTCTCTTATAGTGGCTGCAGCTGGGAAGTGTGTTTGTGAAGCAATAGCACACTGTGAAAATGTGTCCCAGTGGAGTGGAATGGGCCTTTGTAAATACCCACTCATCAGCTGTTTTTCCCCGTTGCCAAACTCATCTGTTTCTAAGAAGTGCCAATGAGTTAGAGATAATGGTACAGTTAGCAGCTGCAATGGGTGGCAGCTTTCAATTAACATAAACATCTAGTGAAGATCAGGTCGAAACACACAGCGTTTTGCTGATGCTCCCTTCTGGCTTATTCTACTCCCTGTCCAATAACAGAAACACCTTTACTTACTTACAACAACAACAACAACAACAACAACAACAACAACAACAACAAACCCACTGCATCTTCATACACACCCTGTGCCAAAATGGAACCCAGAGCTTACTTGGAGCAAATGAGTTAACTTCTTTCCTCTATTTTGTTCACAGTTGGGTTAGGTTGGGATTCAGGTTGGGGCCAGAAGTCAGCACCACTGGGTAATGTTGAGGTTCCTGAACCTTGCTCTGATTCTCAGCCCCCAGAAATTGTGAGTGCTCCATCAGTGGAGGTTTTCAAGAAGAGATTGGACAACCATAAACCCAGTTCAGAACCCAGTTCTGTTGTTCTTTGTTCCATGTTCGTTCCTTGGCTGCTTTCTCCTTATGACTATAATCTTGCTGCTTTTCTACTTATGACTATAACCTTGTTGCTTGTATCTTTATGATTTACATAGTTTTGTTTAGTTTCTTGGTATGATTTTGATGGATTATTTAGTATCCTATGACTATCACTAAGTGTTGTGTCTTTTGATTCATGATGAATGTATTTATGATGACTATGATCATGATTTATCACTTGTATCTTTTATGTACACTGAGAGCATATGCACCGAAGACAAATTCCTTGTGTGTCCAATCACACTTGGCCAATAAAACATTCTAAAGCTTTTAAAACACACTCAATTCTCCTTTAAACCCTGGAAAGAAGCTGGTTTGAATGTTATGATGGTCCTGGTTGTGTTTTAGTGTCATCTTGACCTTGTTCATAAGATACATCATATGGACCCTGGACCTTGCTCTGATTCTCAGCCTCTATGGGTTGCTCCATCACTGGAAGTTTTCAAGAAGAGACTGAACAACCATTTGTCTGGGACAATAAGAAGTCTCCTGCCTTCAGCAGAGGGTTAGACTAGAAGATCTCCAAGGTCCCTTGTCCGTGAATGACTCTATGACTTCCAAATTTCCTTATTACGGAGATCAGACAACACTACTCTTCGTTGGCTTTGCGTCTGAGGACTAGGTGGTTGCAACGTCTTGTAAAAGTGGTGGAAAGTTCAACCCAACTATAAATCACACCAATAAAAGATTCAACCTTTAATGATAAATTACGATCGTTTGCCTGTCATCTCTTTTTTTAGCATTGCAGCATTGACACAATATCAACCTTTTCCATGGTGCAAATCACTACTGCAAAGAGAACAACAGCTAGCTAACTTTCCTAAAGCAAGTTTTGCTCTTGATTTCTCTTCAGATACAAGAAGGGTTGTCTTTAAGAAAACTGGGCAAAATTGATTAATCCTTGTTGATCTTTATGGTCCAAATTCTCATCCAGAGAGTTCGAGTCCCCTGCACTGCAACCTGGAAATGCAGGAACTGAATGTGTCATTCCGTGAATGCAAGAAAGTGCCCAATCCTTGGGTCCTGCTTACCTCCTTCCATGAACTTCTGGTTGTCCATTGCATCATTTCTGATGGCTCACCTAAATCTCCGGCTGCAATTCTTGACAATAGAGCTGGGTGACTTGGACTTCATCCAGCAGTGCACTTGCTTATATATTTTTAGAGTTAGACTTGGCATTCTTGAAATAATTCAGTTAAACTATCTGAGATCTTGAGGGTTGGGTTTTTTTTTAAAACTTGGCTAACGTGTTTGAGTGGGGCAGAATGATGTCAGATTATGCACAGTCTCGTCCCGCCTTGGGCACGAAGCCAGCTGGGTGACCTTGGGCCAGCCACTTTTTCTCAGCCCTAGAAAACAAGCTATGGTAAACCACTTCTGGAAAAAAAACTTGCCAAGAAAACTCCAAGGATTTATCCAGGCAATCTTCTGGAATTGGACATGATTGAATGGAAGAAAAACAAAGGTGGTTATGTACTTGATGCCTTCTATTTTCTCCACCACAACCCTGTAAAGTAAGTTGGGCTAATAGAGAGTAACTGGCCCAAGGTCACCCAGCTGACTCTCATGCCTAAGGCAGGACTAGAACTCCCAGTCTCCTGGTGATTGAAGACAGCTACCCAGCTTTCAGGCCTAAGATGGTGCTAGAACTCGCCATCTCCTGATGATTGGCCTAAAGTCACCTATTGGCTTTCATGCCTAAGGAAGGACTAGAACACCCAGTCTCCTGGTGATTAACCCAAAGTCACCCAGTCCGCTTTCATGTCTAAGGTGGGGCTAGAAGAACTCACCATCTCCTAATGATTGGCCTAAAGTCACCCATTGGCTTTCATGCCTAAGGGAAGACTAGAACTCCCAGTCTCCTGGTGAATAGCCCAAAGTCACCCAATTGACTTCCATGTCTAAAAACAAATTAGAGTTCATCACCTCCCTTTTCCTGGCCCAGCTCTTTCAGCAATGCACCAAACTGTCTATGGATTTTCTCTTTTTATTCTTTATTATAGGTGATTTGGTTCCAGTTCATGCTTTACTCTCCTAGAAACCTCAAAAGCTTGACAGCAGCGTTATGATCCTCATGTGGTCCTATTAAAAGTATGAAGTAAGGGGTTGAAATCCGAAGTCTTAAAGAGGACTCCCTGGAAAGTCTGCTTATGTTTAGCTTGAGATGAAGAAAAAAAAATCTAAGGAATGATAAATGCTTTTTTGAGGCTCTGAAGGGCTGTCAAATAAGAAGTTGGGGCAGACCATGACTTCAGAAAGGAAAACACTGGGACTATTAATTGAAAACTGTGGGAAAACAGATTCTGGATAAACATTAATAGAAACCTTCTGGAGAAGATTGTTCAGGAAGATGGCGAGCTTTCGCTTCCAAAGGATTTTAATAGAGGCCATACAAAGGGCTGTAATTACACACTCCTGCACCACAACTGGAGCAAATCAGTTCATGAGATCTCATCTGGCCCTGAAACTCCATTATTTGAAATCTGGATTCCGATGAAAAGCAACAAGAAGTGTCACGTTCTTTTATACCCGGCAATATTGGGATGTGCTACCCGAGATGGACAATATAAATGTAGCGAGCCGGAATGTTAAATCACCCTGCGTTACACAAGGACACGAACGGTTCACTTCAATTTAATTGGTCATTTTTTTTTCTGAGCAACATTTTCATCGATCCTGTTACATTTTATGATGATGGGAGAAGGGACCGTGAAAATTCAGATGTCACCAAATAGTGGATGGTTTGCTTTGGGCCTTGCTGCAATTCACGAGGAAATCTTTATTGGTCCCCTCTGGGGACAGCGCAATTCAATTCTAGGCGATGATTCTTCTTCCAGCCCTGATGTTCCCAAATGGGAAAATTGACACAAGCGTTCCTTCCTCTGCTTAGCTATGGATTGGATTGTAATGTAAGAAGCTAGGAAACAGGAATTTGCAAAGGTGGGAGGCAAAAGGAGATGAACAGCAGGTGTGATGGCTGTGTGACACAATGGCTGTGATTTATGGGTGTCCTTCAGACCTGAGTGCAAGTACAGGAGGCCACAATTTATCACCATCTGGAATACTGCAACTAGAACATAGAAGATAGACTAATAGGATTGGATCTTGGAGGTCTTTCTAGTCCAACCCCCTTTTTAAGGCAGGAGACCCTATACTACTCCAGACAAATGGCTGTCCAGTCTCTTCTTGAAAACTTCCAGTGATGGAGCACCCACAACTTCCCTTTCCATGGAGTAATTGTTCTCACCGTCAGGAAATTCCTCTTTAGTTCTAAGTTGGATTTCTCCTTGATAAGTTTCCATCCATTGCTTCTTCTCCTGCCTCCACATACCTTGGAGAACAGAACAACTGCCCCCTTCTTCTCTGTGACAGCCCATCAAATATTAGAAGCCTGCTATCAAGTTCCCCACTAATCCTTGTCTTTGTTAGATTAGGCCGGGGGTCTTCAAACTTGACAGCTTTAAGACTTGTGGACTTCAATTCCCAGAATTCCTCCTCCAGTCATATTAGCTCAGGAATTCTGGGAGTTGAAGTCCATGAGTCTTAAACTTGCCAAGTTTGAAGACCCTTGGATTAGACATACCTAGTTCCCTCAACCATTCATCATATAGGTTAAGCTTCCAGGCCCTTCATCATCATAGTTGCTCTCCTCTGCACTCTTTCTAGGGCCTCTGCATCTTTTTTGTATCGGGATCAGGGGTGGGATTCTACCTGGTCAGACTGGTTCTATAGAACCGGTTGTTATGATTCTGTGCAGCTCGGAGAACTGGCAAATTGCGCCACTGACTGGCCCCGCCCCACCCTGCCTACTCACTCCTGACCTGGCATGCGTGTCATCCAAATTGCCTGCATTTGGTAAGTTACTATTTTTCCTCCCCAACCATCAGCTGTTCTGCTGTGCCAGGAGATTTAGAGTAGCTAGAAAGCAGGAAATCGTTGGATTTCTTGCTTTCTAGCTAATCTAAAAGCAGAGCTGAACCTTCCTTAGGACTGAAGCGTCTATTTTTCAGTGTAGACTCAGGTAGCCGATTGCAGAAAGATAGATCTCTAAGTGAATCTGTGATTCTGTGAACAATTCAATCTGCCTTCCTGCTATGCTTGATTTTGGGTAAAAGTTGTTTTTTTTAATAAAAAATTCAATATTGACATAAACATTTATAATATTTACATACAAGCCACGCCCAGCCAGCCACATGACCACCAAGCCATACCCACAAATTAGACCACACCCACAAAACCAGTTGTTAAGAAATTTGAATCTCAGCCCTGATCGGGATGATCAGAAATGGACAAATTAATGTGTGCTAATGCAGGTGCATCATGGGGCAGATCCCATCACCCCAAATTAGGAGCAAGATCTGGTTTCCTTTCTCATCTGGTGAGCTGAGGGAGTATCTGGTTAGAATTGCTGCTCCTCAGAACTTCCATTAAGGATAACATCTGCTTGTCCCTGCAGAAAAAGGCCATTTATAAATGATCTGCTGCATGCAAGGCTGAATACTTTGGCCATCTTCTGCAGCCTTCTTCAAAGGAGAAGAGGAGCCTGATTAAATGTTTAAAACTCATTGTCTTTGATCCTTCCAGGCCTTTCTTTGGGGAGAAGGGTGAGGGGCTTTTTACCCAAAGCTTCAAGGCCAGATGGCCCCCTCTTTTAGCAGAGGTTTTCCATAATTGCAGAAGAGTGAAGCCTTCCCTTCTGTGTTTTCTTAACATCTGCAGCGCATCTGAAATCTGAAGACGATCTGGGACATGGTTTATTTAAGACTTGAGACTTTCCTGTGCACAAAAAGGATTTCATCAACCAGCCCTGGAGAGATACAGGGTTCAGTGCCTAAGACATCTTTAATATAAAAGTTGTGGTAATGAAACTAGACTCTTTAAACCACTATTTTGTAATTTCATGGGTCCCCAAAGGATCTTAAAGATGTTCATTAAAAAAGAGAGGAACAAATCTGCTCGCAGTTTCTGAGACAGAGAGGGAGAGGGAAAAAAAGAATGAATAAGCCAACATCCTAAATGCCTTCAGACGTTGTGGGTGCTTCATCCCTGGAGATTTTAAAGAAGTGACTGGATGGTCACTCGTCTGAAATGGTACAGGATCTCCTGCTTCAGAACAGTGATCGTCAACCAGTGGGCCGGGGACCCTGGTGGTCTGCGAAAAAATTTTGGTGGTCTGCAGAGAAATGTCCCCCCCAAAGCAATTAATCCAGGCTGCGCAGGAACACAAGGCTGCACCACCCACATGGCCCATGGGAACACAAGGCTTGCATCGCTTGCATTGCAAACAACACAAGGTAGTGAGGGGAGGGGGGAAAGGGTGCAGGGGAGGAACTTGCCCCATGCGCCTCACCTGGCCACCTGGCTGCTTCTTTCCACTTCTTTCTTCTGCTTTTGGCTGCACACAAGGAAAGCAGCAAAAATCATTCTTTCTCTCCCCCAAACTCCAGCAGAAATGAGTCTTTGGGACCCTGCAAGACATCCTGCTCCAAGAGGCTGCTCTGGCAAAGACTCATTTCTGGCAGAGTTTGGGGGAGAGAAAGGAAGACTTCTGCTGCTTCTGCTGCTTTCCTTTCATGAAGCCAAAAGTCTCTCTCTCTCTCTCCTCTGAGAACAGAGCTGGAGACAGTATCCTGTGATCCCAAATAAAGAATGATCGATTGGTAGGAAAATGGGATGGGGAGTTTTCCTGCAGACTTTTTGGGGGATTTTCCTAGGGTCTCTGGTCTGCAGGATTTAAAATGATGTGTTTGGTGGTCCCAGAGGTCCAAAAGGTTGGCGACCCCTGGACTAGAAGCGTCCTAGGTCCTTCCAGCTCTATTCTGATTCTAAACGTTCTATTGAGATATTTCCCCCCCAAAAAACTAACTTTGTCTTTTAGATACTGGACTCCCTGACTTTAGATACTCAATCATTTTGGACATGCAGCCTCTCCAAGTTTCCTGGCTATCTGACAATGGCCGGGGCTTCACATTGTCACAGTCTCGTAATAATCTTATTTAATAAATTAATTGCCACCCAGGAGCTCCCTTGAACCAATAATTGAGTCTGTAATTAAAAAAAACCCATGGAGTAAGAATAAAACATTTAAAACCCATGTATGCCAACCACTTTGTATACCTATTTTGCAGGATACTGACTCTTTGTGGCATACTAAGAACAACAATCATAAAACTATTCTTATGTAAAGTGTCCATCAGTAGGTTTCCTTCAAAAAAAAAGAGAGACAAAACCAGCCCATTGATTGAGAATTAAATAGATGTCACATTGTGTAACTGTTGTGTTTGCAGGTTCCAACAAAATAGATGCAGTCATGCTGTAGCCTTTTATATTGTTGTAGAGTTGCTAAGTTTGACCCTGCACAACCCTATGGACAAACCCCTCCATTGTCCACTATCTCCCTAGGTTTCCTCAAACTCATGCTCATTGTGTTGATGACAACATCTAACCATCTCATCCTCTGACGTCCCCTTCTCCTTTTTCCTTCAATCTTTCCCAACTTTAGGATCTTTTCCAATGAGTCCTCCTCTCTTTCTCGTTTGGAGGCCAAAGATTTGAACTTCACCCTTGTTCACTCCATGCAGTAGCTAGTAGGAGAATCATCTCAAGAGCTTTCTCTGTTACCATTTTTCCTCCCAAATTGTAGTGATCTATACCAGCAGGGCTGTCCAACCTTGGCACCTTTTAAGACTTGTGGAGTTCAGCATTCAGAATTCCCCAACCAGCCAGAGTCCACAAGTCTTAAACTTGCCAAGATTGGACACCCCTGTATCTCAGTGTTTCCCAACCTCACCAACTTTAAGATGTGTGGACTTCAACTCCCAGAATTCCCCACCAGCATTTGAGTTGGTACTGAGGTTGGGAAACACTATCCTATTCAATCTCTGGTTTTGCCTATGAAGTATCACTTCATTTTTGACCTTCTCTCTTTAACAGCATCATTACTTCCTGGAGTTTGCCTGAGTTTCCCTCCCTCCCTCCTTTCTTCCCTCCCTCCCTCCCTCCCATCTTCCCACTTCTCTCCCTCCCTCCCTTTCTTCTTTCTTTCTTTCTTTCCTTCTTTCCCTCCCTCCTTCCTCCCTTCCCTCCCTCTCCCCTTCCTTCCCTCCCTCCCTTCCATCCTCCCTCCCTCCTTACTTCCCTCCCTCCCTTCTTTCCTTCCTTCCCTCTCTCCATCCTACCCTCCCTCCTTCCTTCCCTCCCTCCCTCCTATCTTCCTACTTCCCTCCCTCCTTCGCTCCTTCCTTCCCTCCCTTCTTTCCTTCTTTCCTTCCTTCCTTCTTTGCCTCCCTCCTACCCTCCCACCTTCCTTCCTTCCCTCCCTCCCTCCTTCCTTCCCTCCCTCCCCCTTCTTTCCTTCCCTTCCTTCCTTCCTTCCTTCCTTCTTTCCTTCCTTCCTTTCCTCCCTCCATCCTACCCTCCCTCCTTCCTTTCCTCCCTCCCTTCTTTCTTTCCTACCCTCCCATCTTCCTTCCCTCCCACACTCCCACCTTCCTTCCTCCCTCTCATCCTTCCTTCCTTCTTTCCCTCCCTCCTTCCCTTCCTCTATTCCAAAAGTCTAAATACCGTGTTTCTTCATTTTTCATGGAAGGACTATAATAGAATAATAAAATCTAGCCTTGTTAGCCCCACCAGGTACATTTGTCCAGGAAATCAACTCCACAGGATATCCAGAACTACACCTGATTGAGATAACTTGCAAGAGAAGAACCTTGGAACTCTGTGCTGAATCTCTTCCTCCACCTTATACTTCTGTGAATCAGGGAGGTGTTTTCCAAAGCTGCTTTCAAATACCTGCTATGTTTCCCAGATCTTAAATAATGTTTCGGTTTTATTTGCCTGAGTAATGGTTCTTGCATTTTCCCCATGAAGATCATCAGCCTTTCTTACTTAACTGTCTGCAAGCCAATCGAAAGTCGGATTTCTTTTCTATTTCAGGCCACAATGACAACTGTGCCAGTTTTCCAAGAATCCCAACAATTCCAGGCAGGTAAGCGATGAAGAAATTGGTCTTTAAAAAAAAAAACAATAATGGCAACCATCATAACCTTTAGAAAAAGAAATTTTACCTATTGCAAAACACACACACATCCACACACACACACACACACAAAAACTAAAAACCTCACAGATGACCTGGGGTTATCTTAATGGATTTTGACAGTGCCAGGAGACAGATGACATTTTGTATTGCTTTCATCTCAAATCGCTTCAGTCATTTCTTCTCTGGGTCCACAGAGGAGACAAAAGGTTTCATCTTTTCAGAAACAAAAACAAAAACAAATGTGACTTAAAAAAAACACATCTCTGTGTTTTTCTTCTTCCTGATTCCTTTTTCTGTATTGATTAAGGGGGTGGGTGGAGGGAGATGTTTTGTTTCTTAAGACTTTTTGAAGCCTCACAACTAGGATGGCTCCAATTATTGAGCACTGCAATTCCTTGTCATTAAGTGGTGACTATTACCAGCTCTCTTCACCTTTTTGTAGTACTGTTTTCTGTCTATCCATCTGTCTCTTTTCTTTCCTTTTCTTCTCTCTCTCTCTTCCTCCTTTTTCCCTCCCTCCCTCCCTCTTTCCATTCCTCCCCCCTCTTTTTCTCTTTCTCTTTCTTCCTCTTCCTCTTCTCCCTCCCTCCCTCTTTCCTTCCTTCCTTCCTTCCTCTCCCTCTCTTGTCTCTGTCTCTTGGGTGTGTCTCTCTGTGTGTGTGTCTCTGTGTCTCTCTATGTGTGTCTCTGTCTCTGTGTGTGTGTCTCTGTGTGTGTGTGTCTCTCTCTCTCTCTGTGTCTCTGTCTCTATCTGTCTCCCTCTCTGTCTCTCTCTGTCTCTCTCTGTGTCTCTCTGTCTGTGTCTATCTCTCTGTCTCTATTTCTCTCTCTCTGTGTGTGTGTGTCTCTCTCTCTCTCTGTGTCTCTCTCTGTCTCTCTCTCTCTCTGCCTCTCTCCTGTCTCTGCCTCTCTCTCTCTGTGTCTACCTCTGTGTGTGTGTGTGTGTGTCTCTCTCTCTCTGTCTGTGTATGTCTCTCTCTCTGTGTGTCTCTCTCTGTCTCTGACTCTGTCTGTCTCCCTCTGTCTGTCTCTGTCTCTCTGTCTGTCTCTCTCTGTGTCTATCTCTCTGTCTCTGTCTCTTTGTATGTGTTTCTGTCTGTGTCTGTGTCTCTGTCTCTCTCTCTCTCTGTATCTGTCTCTCTCTGTGTGTCTCTCTGTGTCTCTCTCTCTGCCTCTCTGCCTCTCTCTGCCTCTCTCTCCGTCCCTCTCTCTGTCTCTGTCTGTCTGCCCACTCCCCCTTTCTAACTGGATCTACAGTGAGGAAGAGACTGTCAAGAAACTGGCCAGCACAGAAGTGCCCTCTTCTGAATGGAGGCAATGCATGTAGATAGGTGTGTTTCTTTCTGACAGCTTTTGTTGAGAAGCTACCCATGAATCTGCTTTGTTCCTCACCTACCTTCCCGGTGAGAAGGAAACATGACATTGGTGTTCATGGGTCTGTTCCTCTATGTGAACATAAGTTGATTTACTGGCTGACATGTGCTGACTTTGAGAAAAACAGGGTGAATATTGCATGCAGAGCAAAAGGCAAACACAAGTGAATGGATTTAGCTCTTCAGGGGCTCATGTTCATCCAGGTAGATGTAGGACATTGCCCTGTTTAGTGTCTTCTATCTGTCCTCCTCATCTTAATTGAGGAATAAAGACATCCAAAGGGCACAGTTGCTGTTGTTTTATATTTTGTTTTTCTAAAGATGCTGTAATTGAAACTTTCATCTAAGTTCACAGGGAGTCCTCGACTTGTGGCTTACGACTTGCTGCATAACAATTCGAAGTTACACATTAGATTTGCTTTGGGGTTACTTATGATCCGGGTTCAAAGCTGAGCCCCACCATGGTCACATGACCAAACTTTGCTGTTTGGCAACCAGGCTGCATTTAAGGCTGTTTGTGGCATCCTGCGGTCACATGACCATGTGTTTTGCAGAAAACTTTTACTTCCACAAAGTAAAAGAGCTGCGGTGGTGCAATGCAGTGGTGGTATTCTACCGGTTCTGCCTGGTTCTGGCGTACTGGCAGCGCCGAAGATCAGCCGGCAGAGAACCGGTTTGCTCTGAGCCTCTCCGACGCTCTGCAGTTGGGCCCATCCGCCCGCCCCTGCTCCTAGGTCCTTTTTAACCTCTCAGCTGTTTGACGTGGCAGATCGGGTTGCTGCTCTAAACAGCTGAGAGGTGCAGGAGCTAAGTTTTTACTTTTTTAATGCGCGCAATCCCACTCCTGCAGCCACGCCCACCAAGCCACGCCCACAGAACCGGTGGTGGGAACTTTTGAATCCCACCACTGGCGCAATGGTTAGAATACAGTATTGCAGGCTAATTCTGCCAACTGCCAGCAGTTCAATTCTCACTGGCTTGAGGTTGGCTCAGCCTTCCCTCCTTCCAAGGTCAGTAAAATGAGGAGCCAGATTGCTGGGGGCAAGAGGCTGACTCTGCAAACCTCTTAGAGAGGGCTGGAAAGCACTGTGAAGCAATATATAATTCTAAGTGCTGTTGCTATTGCTATTGTTCTTCCTTTTCTCTCTTCCTTCCTTCCACAGTGATGCAGTAGTTGGAATGCAGTATTTCAGGCTAATTCTGCTCACTGTCAGCACTTCAATTTTGACCGGCTCAAGGTTGACTCAGCCTTCCATCCTTCCGAGGTGGGTAAAATGAGGACCCAGATTGTTGGGGGCAAGAGGCTGGCTCTGTAAACCACCCCC
The DNA here is from genome assembly GCA_009733165.1 of Naja naja. Taxonomy (NCBI): domain Eukaryota; kingdom Metazoa; phylum Chordata; class Lepidosauria; order Squamata; family Elapidae; genus Naja; species Naja naja. The sequence continues at coordinate 9,977,054 of CM019165.1, forward strand.
TCCCTTCCTTCCATAGTGCACAGTGGTTAGAATGCAGTATTGCAGGCTGACTCTGCCCAGTGCCAAGAGTTCAATTCTGACTGGCTGGAGGTTGACTTCCGAGGTCAGTAAAATGAGGACCCAGATCATTGGGCGCAAGAGGCTGACTCTTTAAACTGCTGAGAGAGGGCTGTAAAGCACTGTGAAGTGGTATATAAGTCTAAGGGCTATTGCTGTTCTAGTTTTCAGCAAAACTGCACCCATAACAAACCATTGATTTACTTAACAAGCACAGCATTTGCTTAATGACCATTGCAAAAAAAAGGTCGTAAAATCAGATTGGTCACATAACCGACTCATATTACAATCACAATTTATGACCGTGAGCGGCAGGCTCTATTATGGTCATAACTCGAGGACTATTTTGTATGGCTTTTCAATAAGTTTTTTTTTAATGCTATTCCTTCATTTAACAAAATACTCTTCTTAGAGCATTCAGAATCTCTTTTCATTTGGTTTTCCTCAAGTTGAAAACTCCTGAAACAGCCTTTAAGGTTAATTCATCCTTTGAGAATGAAGAATCTGACCAACTAACAGTCAAAGGAAATTAGCGGGAGATAAGAAGGAATTCAAGGTGGGCTGGACTTAGATCTTTTCCAGGCTTTCAGGGACTCATGACTTATGATGTGTTTGACCCCTCCTTCAGGCTCAACTTGGTCATTTCCTACATCGCAAACATGAATCTTCTTATAAATCACATCCTAATTTTTATTTTATTTTGGGGACAAGCAGCCCATTCATTTTGCATTTGGCTTGCTTCTCCAACACCAGCATCCCCCTGAGGTCTCTTCGGTGAAGAAATCTGTCCCTGCTTTTTATTGGAAATGATGTGGAGAAGTGAAGCAAGCTGAGCCACTTTTAGAGGAACCCAGCAAAGCATTAAGACAGTACCAGGTCAAATGGAAAGAGGAAATATCTAATGCAACTCTGTCACCTGAAGGGAAAGCAAAGGACACCCAGAGCCGAATGCAATCGAAGTGGAAGGGGCAGGAGTCAAAATATAGGCCTATTGCTTCTACCTTCTCAAAATCACTTTTAGGTTAATGCTTGGAGGGCCAGATTTGGTAGGAGGAGAGGAAGGAGAGGAGGAGAGGAAGAGAGGACATAATGGAAGGAGGAAGGAAGGAAGGAAGAAAAGAATGAAGGAAGGACAGAGGAGAGGAGGAAGGAAGAAGAGATAAGGAAGGAGGGAAGAAGAGAAGAGACAAATGGAGGAGGAAGAAGAAGAATGGAACGAAAAGAAAGGAAGGAACGAGGAGGAAGGGCGGCGGAAGATGGCAAAACGGAGGGATGAGCGACGGCAGAGGCGAGGAGTTGAGGAGAGGAAGCGTGAGGAACGTCGAAAGAAAAAGCGAAGGATCAAAAGGAAAAGATCGGCGAGCGGCGGCAAAAGAAAAATTTGGCGGCGGCGTCAAGAATCGGAAAAACAAAAGCTGCGGCGGATCCGGCAGCGCGGTTCAAAAAAAAAGAAAGGCAGAAGAAGGAAAGGAAGCGGAGGAAGCGGATCAGGAAGGAAAAGGGGGGAAGGAACAAAGGATGGAAAGAAGAAAGAAAGAAGAAAAGGAGAGAGGTCGGAGAACCACAGAACTGCGCTAGGCCTAACTATACTGAATTTTCTAATCACTGAAGAGTACCAAGTAGAGAGAGAAATTGCCACATGCACTCATTTCCTTTTCAAAATAGCTTTGTTAATGTTAATGTGTCAGCTAGCCAGTCTTCCACCCTCTTTCTGCCAACTCTGGTTTGGCAGCACCATTCACACCAGACGATTTCCACCGCTATCCTGCGAACATCTGCTACATTTTGCAGCTCAGAGCCTCTAAATTAGCCCTCTTTTTCTTTTCCAAGGGCTGCTATTGCGTCGACTTCCTTTTGTTCCACGCCACACACTTGCTCGGTGGGAGATAAAATATATATGCTTTGAAGGAGCAACAAGGCGGAATATCATTGGTGCGGAGGCCGCTCAAACATAATCAAAATTCTCTTTTGTGCAGAAGGCAGTTCTACATTTCTCAAAGCAGTAAAAAGAAAAAGGAAAAAAAATAAAATAAAAGGAACGGCTATCAATCGTTAAAAACAGAGAGATGGGGAACTGAATGGAGCAAATTAAAAGAGGCAGCAAAAATAGTTCAGCTTTGCCATGAAGGTTACAGATTTCTGTATTCTGAGTATACCACAATCTAAGGAAGGCTGGGCTCCAGGACAGCAAGTACCGTATGTGTTACAGGGGTTTTTTTAGATCAGGATTTGATTGTTCTTTCTACCCTCCCTGGATATATTTTCTACTACCTGGGCAACTTTACATTGATTGATTGATTGATTGATTTGACTTGTATTATTTGACGTTCATTAAAGGAAGCACTGAATCTGGAAACATAGCTCAGGGGTATTGTAATGGTATGTGTGAAACACCTTGGGAGGTGGGGAAAGAGATGCTGCCTAGGGAGTGGTCAGATAAGAGACTGCTTAGGCCACAGATGGATAATGGGCAAGGTAAGAAATTCCAAAGGGACCCTTCCAGTGGTGGGATTCAAAAATTTTTACTACTGGTTCTGTGGGCGTGGCTTGGTGAGTGTGGTGTGGCTTGGTGGGCATGGCAGAGGAAGGATACTGCAAAATCTCCATTCCCTCCCTACTCCTGAGGGAAGGTTACTGCAAAATCCCATTCCCTCCCCACCCCACTAACCTGCTTTCCAGCTCCGTTCTCCTGTGCAGGGCAACCAAAGAAGACCCAGCCAATCAGCTGGGACTCAGTGGGAGGCAGAGAATAGATGAGGTTGGCAGGGCCAGTCAGAGGTGGGATTTGCCGGTTGTCCAAACTACTCAAAATTTCCACTACCGGTTCTCCAGAATTGGTCAGAACCTGCTGAATACCAACTCTGGACCCTCCCTAGTCTCTTGGGCTGTAAAGGAGATGGCTGTAATGGCATGTGCAAAACACCTTGGGAGACAATTAGAAGAAAAGCTCCCTAGAAAATGATAAGATAAGAGACAGCATAGCCCGCAGTGCATAATGAGTGGAGAAAACATTCAGAAGAGACCCTCCCTAGTGTCTTGGGCTGTAAATGAGATGGCTGTAATGGTATGTGAGAAAGACCTCAGGAAATGAGGAGAAGAGATGTTCTGTAGGGAACAGTCAGATCAGAGACTGCTTAGCCCTCAACTGCATAGTGGGTGGAGAAACACACTCAGAAGGGACCCTCCCTAGTTTCTCATCCTGTAAAGGAGGCAGCTGTAATAGTATGTGACAAAGACCTTGTGAGATGGGGGAAGAGATGCTGCCTAAGAAAGAGTCAGATAAGAGATAGCATAGCCCAGGGACCTCAGAGACCACCAAACTCATAATTTTAAATCCCGCGGACCACTAATATGAATTTTGACTGACGGTGGCTTGCTGACGTTTTCCCAGGGTCTCTGCAGAAAGCAGCAGAGACTCTGGGAAAATCCCAAAAAAAGTCTGCAGGAAAAGTCTCCACTCCGTTTTCCTACCGATTGATCATTCTTTATTCTTTACCGTCTCCACCTCCATTCTCGGGGAGGGGGGGAGAGAGAGACTTTTGGCTTCATGCAAGGAAAGCAGCAGAAGCAGCAGAAGTCTTTCTTTCTCTCCCCCAAACTCCACCAGAAATGAGTCTTTGTGAGACTTATCACACTGGCGCAGCCTCTTGGAGCAGGAGGCCTTGCAGGGTCCCAAAGACTCATTTCTGGTGGAGTTTGGGGGAGAGAAAGAAAGACTTTTGCTGCTTTCCTTGCATGCAGCCAAAAGCAGAAGAAGAAAGAAGTGGAAAGAAGCAGCCCAGTGGCCAGGCCAGGTGCATGGGGCAAGTTCTCCCCCTCTGCCCTTTCCCCCCCTCCCCTCACTATCTCGTGTTGTTCGCAATGTAAGTGACGCAAGCCTTGTGTTCCCATGGGCCATGTGGGTGGCACAGCCTTGTGTTCCTGTGCAGCCCGGATTAATTGCTTTGTGGGTGACATTTCTCTGCGGACCACCAAAATTTTCTCGTGGATCACCAATGGTCCATGGCCCACTGGTTGATGACCACTGGCATAGCCCACAGCTGTATAGTGGGTGGAGTAGGAGGCTGAGAAGGGACCCTGCCTAGTTTCTCGGGCTGTAAGAGACAGTGAAAGAATTATACTTTCAGCCTTACAAGGTTCTGTTTATGTAGCTTTACAATACAGTAGAATTAGCTTATTTGATTGTGTTTCGTGCCCAATCTACTGACTATGGATGACATCAATCTTGCAAGTCTGAAAGTACAAATCTCCCACCATCTCCTTTACAGCCTGAGAAATAGGGATGCTCTCTATTGCGGTTCTTGCCTTGCCCATTATGCAGCTCTAGGCTAGGCTGTCTCTTATCTGACTGTTCCCCAGGCAGCATCTCTTCCTCTTGTCTCTCAAGGAGTTTCCCACATTCTATAATTGATAGTCAACTGTTGTCCGGTAGTTGGTGTTTCACTCGGAAACATCATAACAGAATGGAGCAGCCTAACAATTCCATGAATGAATGAATGAATGAATGAATGAATGAATGAATGAATGAATGAGATGAAGGCTCCAATCAGCTTGAGGTTCATGCATCCATCCTCTCCTTTAGACACAATATCAGAGTCATTCCCCATAACTGTCAATTATAATTGACAATAATTATAATTGTCAATTATAATGTCAACTGTCAACTGTCAATCATAATTGCTTTTTTTTAAAGACCTTTGAAACGGCTTCCTCTGCCTTAGAGTTTAACCCAATAGGCTGCATTTTCCCAACAGCTGTTCTATAGCTTCTCTCCCTCTGCCAAATCTTAGCAACTGGTATCTCACAAGATAAATTCTCCATGGGGAGAAACATTCCTCCTAGAGTCCCAAGCATTTAATTTGGTTTAAAGCAGGAAGCATCTGGTTTTTACCAGTATTCACTAAATACTTGGCAGTTCTCCCTTCAATGGCTTATCCTGTTGTGAGAAACTTGGAAGCATTTGTTCTGCAGATATGTATGTATGTATGTATGTATGTATGTATGTATGTATGTATGTATGTATGTTATTTAGGTTTCTTCGGGTATTTTCCCACATAATAGTTGTGCTTTTATAGCGACGTTTCGGCAGAATCCCATCTGCCATCTTCAGGCTTGTGTATTGGGTTCTTTATTAATCGTGTGTTTCAGGCTTGGCAGCCTTTGACAGTTTGAATTTGGTTCTGGCCCTGTGTTTTATTTGAATGGTCCTCTTTTCATCCCTATTGGCTGGGAGTCTAGGTCTGTGTTCATTGGTGCTCGAGTTGCTGTGTTCTTGATTGGCTGACAACATTGTGTTTTGTGTATTGGGGGTGTGTTTGGGTTGGAGGTATTGGGGGGTTGTTTGTGTCCAGGTGTTTGTTTGTATTGTGGTATAGAGATCCTTTTGTTTGTCAGTGCAGGCTTCCAGATGATTGATAGTCTGGTGGAGTCATCTCTTTTATTCACACTGTTAGGTCTTTTATCAATTTCTATTGCTTCTCTGATGATTCTGTGGCTGGGGTTTTCTATAGGGGCTATGGTTTTGGTGCCATTGAAGTCGATGCTATGGCCTGTGGCTTTCATATGTTGGACTAGTGAGGAAGTGTGTTCCAGCTTTCTTATTGCATTCTCGTGTTCTTCAAGGCGGGTACTTATTTTTCTATTGGTTTGTCCTATGTATGCGGCAGGACATGATGTGCAGGTTACTTCATATATGCCTTGGTTTTCTAGGTCAATTTTGTCTTTGGGGTTTCTTAGTATGGCTGCTATTTTTTTTGTCTGTTTTGAAGGCAGTTTTGATGTGATGTCTGCGTAGTATTTTGCTGATTTTGTCTGTTGTACCTTTTATGTAGGGCAGGACAGCTGTTCCATAGGTCTGTTCATCTTTTGGGTCTCTATTGTGTTTTGGTGTGTTTTGGTGGATTAGGCTCGTGATTTTGTTTTTGTGGAAGCCGTTAGCTATCAGTATTTTGGTTAGGGTGCACAGTTCTGTTTTTATGTGTGCCTTGTCTGCCAGGCGTTTGGTTCTGGTAATTAGTGTTTTGGCCACAGAGTTTATTTGTGCTGGGTGGTGGTGGGATTGAGCATTTAGGTAGTGGTTGGTGTGTGTTTTCTTCTGGTATATGGTGTGTCCTAGTGTTCCATCTATTTTTTTGTAGATTAGTACATCTAGGAATGGTAGTTGTTTGTTTGTTTCTGTTTCCGTGGTGAATTTGATTTTGGGTGTGTGTTGTTTAGTTGTGTTAGGAAATTGTTTAAGTTTTATATATATATATATGTATGTATGTATGTATGTATGTATGTATGTATGTATGTATATGTTTTCGTAGATTTTCACGGGTAAAGGTATGTAGGTCTTGGTGTATTCGGGTCTTGTCCCGTGTAAGATTTTTTTTTTTTAATTACATTTATATGCCGCCCTTCTCCGAAGACTCAGGGCGGCTTACAATTTCTGGGATACAACCCAGTGTGCTCAGCAATAGCCTTCATTCCATTGTATATGCCTGCTTATTACTAAGCGGCATTTTTACAAGGTCAGCTAATTGCCCCCAACAATCTTGGGTCCTCAATTTACCTACCCCGAGAGGATGGAAGGCTGAGTCAACCTTGAGCCTGGTGGGATTCGAGCCTACAGCAGTTGTAGGCAGCTGGATCTTAAGAGCAGGCATTTAACAGCCTAAGCCACCAAGGCTCAGATTGAGAATACCTTGGCGACGTTTCGACGAGATCCCACTCGCCATCTTCAGGCTGGTGTCTTTGGCTGGCACAAGCACAAAGCCAAAGACACCAGCCTGAAGATGGCGAGTGGGATCTTGTCGAAAGGTCGCCAAGATACTCTCAATCTTACATGGGATAAGTCCCGAATACACCAAGACCTACATACCTTTACCCGTGAAAATCTACGAATATATATATATATATAATTTTTAAATTCCAAGTCAGGGTTGACATGACGTCTTATTCTGGAGCTGGAGAGCTTACCACAACCTTAAAAAAACATTTTCTCCCCCTGTTCCTCCAAGTTTCTTCATGACACTTTCCCATCTGCAACTTAGGGTAATGATGAGCCCTTCCCTGGCAGAATCAAATGAACAAAAAAAAAAAAACCAAATTATTTTTCTGCACCAAGATGTGTTCTTGACTTAATCTCACACCTACTTTATATCCCTGCAGGGACCATAAATCAATGGAAGCTTAGGTCCTTTTCTTCTTTTAAAAAATAGAAGCCTGACTCTACTTGGGATGCTCAGCTTTCAAAATCTGATCCTGTGTTCTGTTGACTGCCTTAAACAGAACAACAGAGTTGGAAGGGACCTTGGAGGTCTTCTAGTCTAACCCCTTGCTCAAACAGGAGATCCCATACCATTCAAGACAAGTGGCTGTCTTAAAAGCCTCCAGTAATGAAGCACCCAGAACTTTTGGAGGAAACCAATTCCATGGATTAATTGATCTCATTGTCAGGAAATTCCTTACTTCTAGGTTGCATGTCTCCTTGATTAGTTTCTATCCGTTTTTTTTTTTTTGTCTTGCCTTCTGGTGCTTTGGCGAATAGGTTGAATTCCTCATCTTTGTGGCAAGACCTCAAATATTGGAACAAGGCTCTCACATCACCCCCTTGTCCTTCTTTTCATTCAACTAGACATACCCAGTTCCTGCAACCATTCTTCATTGCCTTGACCAAGAGGTTGCAACAAAACAAATGTCCATGGTGTTGCTTGTGTTAGGCACAAGGCAAAGAAAGAACCCAAAAAACAACCATTGGAACTAAATCCACAGCTTTGCAGGAATCTAGATGTGGTTCTCTTAGCACAGTGAGGAGGAACACACCACAGTGTTGTGTCTCCCTTTGATGGAGCCTCCTGAATTTGCCAAAAAGGCCAACTCGATTTTCTATCATTTCTTCCTGGGTGGGTGGGTGGGTGCATGGATGGATGCATGGATGGATGGGTCACCTTTCTTCACAGTTGGGTAAATAACACTCCATCTGTAGAGAATCAAGTGGAGGATCTTGAAACAAATGGGCAAGGATCACTGATATAAGCAAAGGAAGGATAAAAAGGGAAGGGAGAAGAAGAGAGTAGTAAAGAGGGAGGGAGGAAAGGAAAGATGAATAATGGATAAAAGGGGAAGGGAGATAGTAAGGAAGGATAAAACAACAAAGTAGAGAGGGAGGGAGGAACGAAAGGAAAGATGAATGGTGGATAAAATGGGAATGGAGAAGGAGATAAGGAAGGAAGATAGAGAAAAGAGGAAGGAAAGAAGGAAAGAAAGAAAGAAAGGAAAGATGAATGATGGATAAAAGGGGAAGGGAAAGGAAGGAAGAAAGGAGGGAGGAAAGGAAGGAAGGATTTTATTTCTTAAGATTACAATACAAAGCTTCCTTTTTTCCACTGTCCAACTATTTCCTGGCCCTCAAAAGCTAAGTCGCAAGAGCATTTATTTATTTTTTTGTCCATTTCTTTCACGCAACCCCACCCCCTCAGCCCTAAACACCGCTCTGGCCTTTTCTGCAACCAAGGAGTTCCTTCAACCCTCTCTGCGAGTCCCATCACCTTCACCAACCCTTCCTCCATCGGTGGGGAAGTGGGGAACCAAACGTCCCATGGTCTAATCGAGAAAGACAAGGCAAAGGTGGCGGGAGTCAGACAGATGGCAGGAGAAGGCCATTTTTTTTTGCATTGCTGATGTTGACGGTGCAACTTCGGTGTGCGTAGAGCGCTCCACTTCAGTGCACAGAACATATGCTGCTCCTTTCCCAAGAGTCAAAAAACACCCCCCCCCTTCCTTCTCCTCCGTTCTCGCCAATGCTAGAAAATTGGTTTTTTCCCTTCTCTTCCCCTGAGCTTTCTGTCTTCCAAAATAGCTCTGTATTCTCCTTTCCAATCTTGAGGAAGGTTCATATTCTCAGCAGGCCTCATAAACCTCATGCTGTTGCTATAATGACTGGATCCAAGATTTGGGACCGAGTGACAGCTCTGTTAGAAAAACAAACAGCCTCCTAGTGGAACCCCATTGGTTAACTTAACTAGGAGGTTACAGGTGGACAGTCCTCAGAATAACAAGAGTCAGAAGGGTCCAAATTGCTGCTTAAGTAGGAGACCCCCATACCTTTCCAGACAAATGGTTGTCCACTCTCTAGTTTTCTCAATATTTCGGGAAGCAGCTCAGCTTATTGTGGACTAATTCAAAGGTGTGGACTAATTCAAAGGTGTGGACTTTGGGAAGGATTGCTATCAATTCCCAACCGTATCAAACCAAGGAATGTTTCATCGATTTTGCAAATTACCACTTGGATGACTCGAATTCCCCAACCAGTTGAATGGTGTGTCTTGAACGAAGGAGAACTCCTACTCTTACTCCTTGGAGTAGGCAAGGTCAGTGCAAGTAAGGCTACTTTATTGTTACAGAATAACAGAGGTGGAAGGGACCTTTGAGGTCTTCTAGTCCAACCCCCTGCTCAGGCAGGAAACCCTATTCCATTCCTGACAAATGGTTATTCAATCTCTTCTTTAAAAACTTCCACTGTTGGAGCATTCACAAGTTCTGGAGGCAAGTTGTTCCACTGGTTAATTGTTCTAGCTTAGGGAATTTCTCCTTGGTTCTAGGTTGCTTCCCTCTTTGATGAGTTTCCACCAGTTGCTTCTTGTCCTGCATTCAAGAGCTTTGGAGAATAGCTTAACTCCCTCTTCTTTGTGGCAGCCCTTCAAATATTGGAAGACTGCTATCCTGTCTCCCCCAGTCCTTCTTTTCTTAAACTACCGTGTTTCCCCGAAAATAAGACCTACCCCGAAAGTAAGACCTAGCACTATTTTCTAAACCTGCCCTAATATAAGACCTACCCCGAAAATAAGACCTAGTGTAAATCTCCAGTTCCAGGAAGACTTTTCAGGGAGCAACCGTGCACCCGCGAAACATCCCCCCCTATACACTCACACCCACTATTTGGCACCATAAATATATAAGACCTACCCCGAAAATAAGACCTAGTGTGTTTTTGGGAGCCAAAAAAAATATAAGACAGTGTCTTATTTTCGGGGAAACACGGTAGTAGACAATTCCTGCAACCATTCTTCACATGCTGAACAATTCTGCTAAACAACTAATTCCCACAACATTGTCAAAAAGGCATCTGAAAAGGCAGTATTACCATTATCATTATTCTCATCTTCCCTATTGCCTATCTTCTTACCTTCTTATGGCTATGACTTTGGTGCTTATCACCATTGTTGTGTGTGCTTTGAGAGCTTACACACCGAAACACATTCTTTGTGTGTCTAATCACACTTGGCCAATAAAGAATTCTAATTCTATGTTTAGCCTCCTAATCGTCTTGGTTGCTCTGCTCTTTGCACACTTTCCAGAGTCTCAACATCTTTTTTAATATCGTGGCAACCAACGCTGAATGCAATATTCCAAGTGTGGTCTTACCAAGGCATTGTAACTTACAACAGTTTGTTTAATGTTGGGTCAAGGTTAGAATGGCGCTGGGGAAAAAAAGTGACTTTTCACACTTAACGACCGTTGCAGCATCTCCATGGTCACGTGAATAAAATCTAGAGGGTTGAGAGACAATCACCTATGGTAATTGCTACAAATTTATTTATTTATTTATTTATTTATTTATTTATTTAATTCATATTTATATCCCGCCCTTCTCCGGAGACTCAGCGTGCTTACAGTTTTGGGATACAACCCAATGCGCTCAGCAATAGCCTTCATTCCATTGTATATGCCTGCTTATTACTAAGCGGCATTTTTACAAGGTCAGCTTATTGCCCCCAACAATCTTGGGTCCTCAATTTACCTACCCCGAGAGGATGGAAGGCTGAGTCAACCTTGAGCCTGGTGGGATTCGAGCCTGCAGTAGTTACAGGCAGCTGGAGCTAAGTGCTAGGCTATTAACAGCCTGCACCACCAAGGCCCTTAGCATCTTCCACTCCTCCTGGGGAGGAAATTCAAACCAGATTTTCCCCGAGACTCCGGAGTAACAGTAGAGGTTAGTTGGCTATAACCTCTTTGGTTTCACCTGGTCGTGTTTGTAAGAAGTGGCGTTAAGATCTGGGCAGTTTAATTATGTTTTCTCTTTTACCTTCTGCTCCAAGGAAAGATCAATAATTAGGGCCATAAAATTGTAAGGATAATTGCAAGCCTCTATATTAATAGAATTCATAAACACCAGCAGGCGTTTTGTGTTCTCTCTCTCTCTCCTGATAGAGAAACTCTTTTCAAGAAATGAAACCATTCTGCGGTTCCCAGACTTGGGAGACACCATGTTCATTGAGTTGGAAATATTATAAACTCATAGAGCTGGAAAGGACCTCAAAGCTCTTCTAGTCCAACCCCCTGCCCAAGGCGGGAGACCTTAGGGTTATGTCTAGTCTAATGAAAAGAAGGAGTCGGGGAGACATGACAGCAGTATTCCAATATCTCAAGGGTTGCCCCAAAGAACGAGGGAGTCAAGCTATTCTCCAAATCACCTGAAGGAAGAGCAAGAAGGAAGAGCCTTGGTGGCTCAGGCTATAAATGCCTGCTCTTAAGATCCAGCTGTCTACAATTATTGTAGGCTCGAATCCCACCAGGCTCAAGGTTGACTCAGCCTTCCATCCTCTCGGGGTAGGTAAATTGAGGACCCAAGATTGTTGGGGGCAATTAGCTGACCTTGTAAAAATGCCGCTTAGTAATAAGCAGGCATATACAATGGAATGAAGGCTATTGCTGAGCACACTGGGTTGTATCCCAAAAATTGTAAGCCGCCCTGAGTCTTCGGAGAAGGGCGGCATATAAATGTAATTAAAAATAAAATAAAATAAAAAAATAAAAAATAAAGAAGCAATGGCTGGAAACCAATCAAGGAGGGAAGCAACCCGGAACTAAGGAGAAATTTCCTGACAGTGAGGACAATTAATCAGTGGAATGACTTTCCTCCAGACGTCGTGAATGCTCAAACACTGGAAGTTTTTAAAAAGACGCTGGATAACCATTTGTCTGAAGTGGTGTAGGGTATCCTGCCTAGAGAGGGGGTTGGACTAGAAGACCTCCAAGGTCCCTTCCAACTCTGTTATTCTATTCTTATACCTGTGATGGCGAACCTATGGCATGCATGCCAGGGGTAGCGTGCAGAGCCCTTTCTGCGCCACACAAGCTGTTCCCCAGCTTAATTCTGCCACGCATGCGCCTCCCACCAGCCAGCTGGTCTTCGGGTCTCTGCCACGCATGCATGGGAGTGAGGCACATGCATAGAGGATGCGTGCGCATTGCATTTTGGGGGGGGGTTGCATGTGCATTTTGGGCACTCGGTGCCGAAAAGGTTAGCCATCACTGATCTAAAGTGAAACAACTTGCCTCCAGAAGCTGTGAATGCTCCAACACTGGAAGTTTTTAAAAAGATGTTGGATAACCATTTGTCTGAAATGGTATAGGCTTTCCTGCCTAAGCATGGGGCTGGACTAGAAGACCTCCAGGTCCCTTCCTGCTCCTATTCTAGTCTATTCTATTCTCTCAGGTTAATGCTAATATGGAAATTTGCTGTGGCATCATCTTCACGTTCTAATGAATGGCATTATGCTTATGATGACCGACTGTAATGCAAAGGCCATCAGGTATTGCCCACGAATATTTGCTGTCCCTCAAGCAAATCAGTCAAAAGTCTGACATCCAGAAGTCAACTGAAGGTTGCAGCTTCAAGACAGATGTGTTGACTCTGGGTAAGTTGGGCTTCTCAATCATCATCAGTGCTCATGCGGTTCATTCATTTTTAGTTTCGGTCTAGTTTTAGGCCCACCAAGCCCTGTAATAGGTAAACTGTGGTTACTCTAGGGCTTAGAGCCACATTAGACAATCAGTTTGTGTCCCTGAGGAACGCTGCAAATTCAGCAGCGATGTGAAGTCAGTGGGGCAATGCCAAGAATATGGTTGAGGGCTGAGAAGGTCTATCTTTTCTCTATTCTTGTACCTTTGAAGTGGAGATCAGAGGCTGATGTTTGTTTCTTAAACTAGGTTGAACATACACCATAGTTAGATTAACAGAGTTGAAAGGGACCTTATAGGTCATCTAGTCCAACCCCCTCTCCTCCAAGCAGGAGACCCTACACCATTTCTGACAGGTGGCTGTCCAGTCTCTTCTTGAAAGCCTCCAGGGATGAAGCTCCCACAACTTCCAAAGGCAACTTCTGTTCCATTGGTTGATTGCTCTCTCTATCAGAAAATTTCTCCTTATTTTTAGAATGAATCTCTCCTTCCTTCAACCCAGTTGAATCAATATCAAGACTACTTACAATAGTTCATTTAGTGACTGTCCAGAGTTACAACAGCAGTGAAAAAAAGTGACTTAGAACCATTTTTCACAGATGACCGTTGCCATCATCCCCACGGTCACGTGATTCACATTCGGATGCTTGGCAAGTGACTTGAATTTATGATAGCTTGCAGTGTCCCGGGGTCAGGCGATTCCCTTTTGCGACCTTCGGACAAGCAAAGTCAACAGGAAAACCAGATTTACTTAAACCCCACCCCTCTTGTGTGACTAATTGAATAACTGTGGTGACTCACTTAACAACGGTGACAAGAAAAGTCGTAAAACAGGGCAAAGACTCACTTCCCACATTTCTCACTTCGCAGCATACGTTTTGGCCTCAGTGGTGGTTGAAGGTTAGCCAAGGAAGTTAGAATATAAGGCCCTTGTTAACTTAGCGTGTTGCACAATTCGAAACAAATCTGGTTTGTTCAATAAAACACAGTTGAAGCAAACCATGGTTTAAGTAAGCCATACCCAATTGACGGCCTCTGATAGAAACGTTGAAAACTGATGTGGACCAGAAATAAGATTTTAAATAAGTTTATTTCTCCCTTTTTCTTGGACAGACTCTGTATGTGGATCTAATATTTTACCTGTGGCTGGTTGACAGGTTCCTGGAATAAATTCTTCGGCATATCGCAAAAGGCTAAATAACTTCTCTCATATTGTTTTTGACTTGACATTTAGCCTCCTGTCTCTTTTCTCCAACACATAAAAAGAAATATCTAGAGGGAAGATCACTAAAATAATTTGGTTTGGAGAAATTTTTCAACCCGTTCCTCTTCTTTTCAAGAGACGGGCTTCTTTTGGTAACACGCTAAACAGGAAGCCCTTCAATCAATCAATCAATCAGAATAGAGCTGGAAGGGACCTTGGAGGTCTTCTAGTCCAGCCCCTACTCAAGCAGAAGACCCTATATATCATTTCAGACAAGTGGTTGTCCAGTTTTTTCTTTGAAACCTCCAGTGATGGAGCACCCACAATTTCTAAAGACAAACTGTTCCACAGGTAAAGTGTTCTATCAGGCAATTTCTCCTTATTCTTCAACCTAATTGCTTTTAATAGTAAGTTGGGTGATAAAATTAAGTCCTCCTGTGGCAATCCATGTTTGAGGTTGTCCAACTCTGGTTTGTCCCCTTGAGAAGATGTGGCTGGCTTTTTGTCATGTTGTTGTTTTTTTTCCCAACAGATACACTGTTAAAACGAAGTTTGCAGTCAATGGAGAATTCCCAATAAATTAAATAGTTTGATTTTTTTTCCCTTGCCTTTTCGTAGGGGTTCATAAACACTATGGTGGGGAGATAGGATTGGGCAGGTGACTAACAGAGGCATGAGCAACCTCTGAGTAAGAAATGCTCACCCATGACAAAGGCAGTCCCAAGAGAGGGCAGGGAAATTTTCAGGGGTGAATGCTTTCTATTTGGGAGTTTGCTACTGGAAATTGCTGTAGGCACCAGGCTAGAAGTCAGGAGTTCTAGTCCCATCGTAGGCATGAAGGCTGGCTGGGGGACTTTGGGCCAATCACCAGGAGATGGTGAGATCTAGACTTGCATTAATGATGAAAACCAGCTCAGTTGCTCTGCCTCAGCCCCACCTACCTCACAGGGTTGTGATGGTGGTAGAAATATGAGGAGGGAGGCATTTTAGGTATGTTTCCCCTTCTTGAATTGTTTGTAAAACTAATAAAGGCAAGGTGCAAATAAAAACAGAGGGAGGGAGGAAGGGAGGAAAGAAGGGAGGGAGTAAGAGAGAGAGTATGTAGGTAAAGGAAGGGAAGGGAAGGAAGCATGGGTACTAAATTGCAGTTTAAAATG
>CM019165.1:9993197-10023874 GCA_009733165.1 Naja naja
CTCCTCCTCCTCCTCCCTCCTCCCTCCCTCCCTCTTTCTCTCTTGTCGAACGGGTGATTAAATCTTTGCCTAGCCTCAACTCAAGTTAAAGGACGGAAGATAAACGTCTCCTGTCTGAGAACACAAAACCCACCGTGATGGACACCCAGGTGATCATCCAGCTAATCTCCCCTTGTCCCATTTTAGCACCGGCTTTTCACAAATAACTATTGATCCGTCACTTGTGAGTCACAAATCCTCGCTTAATTCTCTGAGGAGAAGCGCTGGGAGGATAGAGGAGGTGCTGCGGTCTTCCCATGTCATAATCTCTCTCAAAAATCTCACCAGCAATATTATCCCCTCTGGGTGCCATGCCGTTGCGCTGCAGTTTTTATCACATTTTTTTCTTTCTTCCCTGGGACAATCAAATACATCCTTCCACCTTCTTTTTTTTTTCCTTCAATCTCCTGCTCCTTTGAGTCTAATCATTATTACTGCCATACAAGGAATGGAGTAGCATCAATATATCTGGAAGCAGGGAAGAAAAATAGGCACAGTGTGTGATAAAAGAAGGGGGGGAAGGTAATCTTTTATCGAGAAATAAGGAGGAATTTTCTGACAGTGGGAACAATCCACCCATGGAACAGAAGTTGCCTTCGGAAGTTGTGGGAGCTTCCTCACTGGAAGCTTTCAAGAAGAGGCTGGATTGCCATCTGTCAGAAATGGTGTAGGGTCTCCTGCTCCGGCAGAGGGCTGGACTAGAAGACCTACAAGGTCCCTTCCAACTCTGTTAATCTGGTAAATAAGTAGTCTAGTCAAGAGAAAGACCAGGGGAGAGAGGAGAGCAGTCTTCCAATCTTTGAGGGGCTGCCACATAGAGGAGGGGGGTCCAAGCTGTTTTCCAAAGCACCCGAAGGCCAGACAAGGAATAATGGATGGAAACTGACCAAGGAGAGATTCAACCTGGAAATAAGGAGGAATTTTCTGACAGTGGGAACAATCAACCGATGGAACAGAATTTGCCTTCAGAAGTTGTGAGAGCTCATCACTGGTGGCTTTCAAGGGGATATTGGACTGCCGTCTGTCGGAGTAGGGTCTCCTGCTTGGGTGGGGGTTGGACTAGATGACCTATAAGGTCCCTTCCAACTTTGTTATTCTATTTTCAGCCTTCAGAAGTCGTGAGACCTTCATCACTGGAAGCTTTCAAGAAGAGACCAGACTGCCATCTGTCAGAAATGGTGTAAGGTCTGCTGCCTGGGGGGGGTTGGGCTAGATGACCTACAAGGTCCCTTTCAAGTCTGTTAATCTGTAATCTGTTGATGTCTCCGGCACCTAAACCTTGGTGTGTTGTTGCCATCCTCCGCAAAGGCCCACTGCGTTCGCCCTCCCAAGAGAAGCCCAACTCCTGATGAAGGCGGCCTAAACCACTCGAAGGATGGACTCATCCTTGGAGACAGAAAATGCTTTCCTTGGGATAGTTCCATCCCGGCATGTCACAAAACATTTCATCGCAAGGCAGAGATTAAATGCAAGGAAAGAATTTCTGCCCTGGCAGTCACAACGCGTGGTTTCTCTGCAATCAGCAGGATGTTTCAAAGTGAGGGAGAGGTTAGATTAAAGAAGCTTTGGATATGGTCGGTGCAAACCGATCTTCTTAAACTCAACTCAGCACTGACATGCTGAGCCAGGAAAGGACTTTTCAAGGACAGTGGTGAACAATATAGGATCGTAGACTCCTAGGGAGGGAAGGGAGCATGGAGACCGATGCTTTTCTTCCCATCTTTTCTTGAAAACCTCCAGTGAAGGAACACCCACAATTCCAGGAGGGGAAACTGTTCCACTGACTGATCATCCTCACTGCCCTTATTTCTAGATTGGCTCTCTCCTTGTGAGCTTCCATTCCATTGCTTCTTGCATCTCCACCTATGATCAAGTTGCTTGCTTCTCTGTTGCACTTTGGGTCAGTTATGAACGTTAGGATGGTGGTCCTGCATGAGGTTCTTGGGTTTCCACAACTGTACAAGACCTATGCAGTACAAAAAGAGGAGAAGGTCAAAGAGCCAGAAGAAGTGGACCCAGAAGAAGATGGAGGGGCAACATCAAAGACACACTACAGCAGCAGCATCCAATAACAGTGGTTGAGGCCTCCAGAACAGGAAGAACCAGAACTTTCTATCTCTCCCTCGACACCCAAAGTGGTTAAAGAGGAAGGAGAAGGAGAGGGGGCAGGAGGAGGAGGAGGAGGAGGAGGTGGTGGTAGTCTTGAGAACTTTGAGGTATACACTCAATGTAAGGGAGTTTGTTGAACATTGCCCTATGAGGGGGGGAGGAGGAAGAGGAGGAGAAGAGGAGGAGGAAGTGGAGGAGGAAGAGGAGGAGGATGGGGAAGGGGAAGGAGAAGGAGAAGAGTAGCAGGAGCAGTCCTGGGTTGGAAGAAATGTGTCCTTTAGAGGCTTCCTAGTAGCAATTTTTATTCAAGGGGAGACTTACAAGCATTATATTAGCCAACAGTCACAGTCTAAAATGCCCAAACTTCCTGCTTGGTTGATTCCTGTTGGCCCTACAAGAAGTATCGATGCAAATGCTGCCTGAGCCCGGGCATTTATTAACAATTTACTGCTCATTTTGTTCTGAACGATGTTTAGAGAAGGGTGATGAGTCTGGCCTAATGAAGTGATAAACAGCTGGCGAAGCTGAGCTGGTGAAGCATCAAAGGCATTTTTTTTAATACCTGCAGAAGGTTACTGCCAGCATCTATCAGTTCACATCTGGCACCCACCGGCAGTTGTGCTTAATTAAGAGAAGGATCTTTGTGAAATAATTACTACTGTGCAATCTTGCCCTTTCTCCAAAGGGCTCACAACGGCAAAAGCAAGCACCACATCCTCTCCTTGAAGCTCACAATAGCCCTGGGAAATAATCATTGTCCCAATGCAGCTCTGTAAATCTTGGGAACACAAACAGGATTGTAATTGGAATCAAAAGAGCTCTGAGTTAGGGGGCCTACCTGACTGATCTTGAAAAACTAAACAAGCTATGGCTTGCTAATCATCAAGATTCCTGGATGGGAGGTTATCCTAACAAGAATTTGTTTTTTTGCCCCAGGGGACAACTTTCAGAGCGTAAAGCTTCCTTTTCAAGGTCAGTGTCAGGTTTCCAAGTAATACATCCATTGCAAGCAAGACTCGAGGCAATTGAATTCCTCCCAAGAATACTTTTATTGGAAATATCACATTGGCACATATCTGGTGAAAACCAACTCTGAAAGCTCCCACGTTTTTTCACCTAATTAAAAGCAAAAGATTCTCTCCTTTCCCAAAACAATCAGTCACATGGTTCAATCACCTTGCGGTCCGACAACCGAGTGGCATCACTCCGCCTTCTTCATGTTCTGTCCTAGGCTTCCCCAAAAAGCACTAAACAAAGTCTGTGTCCCGCAAAACCTCTTTTTATTAAATGAATGTGAATTTATTGCATTCACATTCAGCCAACAGCCTGGCAAACAGCCTTGCAAAGGTGTAATTATTAGCTCAGACCTTATCTATCTTAGAAAGCTGCCCAGTAAATAGTTCCACACACAGTGCTGACAGGGAAGGGCTGGGCACAGAGTCTCTAGGTTACACAGACAAACTTTCATGAGGTTGGAACGAACAAACAAATTGTTTCCTGCAAAAGCCCCCTCCCCTTTTGCTCCTCTTTTAATCCTTGGGGGGCATTCATCGTGTACCTGTGCCCTTATTCCCATCTTGACCCTGAGTTCTTAATTGTTCCTTCCTTTTGGCAGCTCTGCACATGCATAGACTGGGAACCGGTTCCAGAAGCTCCCCTGCCTCACTGCTGTCCAACTCTGAAGACAGCTGATGACTGCCAGCCTGCCCTGGCCCCATCTCTGCCTCTGATGCAGAGTCCCTGTCCGAGCCTTCCTCAATCTCCAGGACTGGCCCAGGTTCCTCCCCAACCTCCTCGCTACTATCCAACTCTGCTGCCAGCTCCATCAACCACCGACGGGCCACAACACTTCCGACCAGGTGTGAGTATGTCCTTGGTTCCCAAGAGAAAGTATTTTGTTTTGACTACAAAATTCCTTCTATCTCAAATTCCCCCCCCTCCCTGTCCATCAGCTCCAGAGTGGCAACACTGAAGTGGACAAAATGGCTTCAGTCCGGCCAGCTTCAAGGTTGATAGTTAGTTGTCCAGCTTGTTTTAAACAGGCATCTATTCATCTGGCCCAAAGCCTTTGTCTACTCGTGACAGAACGGTGATGGCCTTTGACGAAGCCTATCCGATGTTCCCTCCCAATCTTCTGATCTTTCTCCCAATCAATTTTATTAGCTGGAATTTGGGAGACGTGGCTCATGAATCACTCGTCCTCCAGACTGTTCGTAACTTGGAAAATGTTTCCACCATCTTCTTGCCATCTTTCCGCCTTTCCCTAAATCAATCTTGTTCATGTTCTACTCAGTCTTAAACAAAGGAGGTATCACGTTTCATAAATGAATGAAGATACATGAATGCCACGGGCTGGTCCCTCTTGAGTTATTCTCAATAAACAAAACATGGTGCAGTGATGGAGGCAGAGGAGAAGAATTTTGGAAGAAAGATATTTCTGGTTCTGATATTGGAGAGGCTAGCTGGAAAACAGAAGCAGTTGAGAACACCCAAGATGTAGGAGGTAGAATATGTGTTTGCTTCAAGGTGATGCTTACAGTCCACCTTTCAAGCCAGCATAATAGAATTTCTACTGTGTTGAAGAACACAATTCACGAGCAACCGATTTTTATATTGGTACTCCACAATCCGACTTTATGACTACAATGGAGCCCAACCTTTATGTTGCTAAGTGTCATGCCCCCGTCGGAGCCTGAATTGGCAGAGGAAGACAAGCCAGAACTGGAGCAGACGGAGATCGAGGGGGGTGGCTTCGTTGTCTTGGGAGGAAAATGGGGAGGAGCAGGCCCAGTCAGGCCAGGACCTTTCAGGATTGGGACGGCTTGTAAGCAGGGAGGAAGGGGGTCAGGATGACCAGGAGAGGCTAAGCAGTGAACATGAGAGGCAGAGCTCAAGCAATGAGCAGGGATCACTCCCTCCTGATCCGAGAGCACGGAGAGTGGAGAGAAGGCAAGAACAGCGCAGACTGAGCCAACTGCTCGGGAGGAGAGTGCCCCGCCCCTCTCCACAAGGCACACCTGGGGACTGAGACTTAAGGAGATGCTGTGGGGAGAGGGTGTGTGTCAGGAACAAACACTGAATTCCTGGAGTGTTGAACTTTCCTGGATTCCTTGCATTCTTTCTGGATTTCTTGCTTTGCAGCTGTGGTGCTCACAGCGTTGGGCTGGACTATTTGCAGCCAGAGGCTGCTTGAGGGCTCTGTGTGTGTTTGTGTGTGTGTTTGTGTGTGTGTGTGTGTGATCACTTTGCTTTGGGACTCTGAAACATGAGAGCATTGGGCGGAAATTTGGAGCAACAAAGGGGGCGGTTTGAACTGCCAGCTGCCTGTGTTATCTCTGTGCGTTGCCCCGGGTCATCACACTAAGCAAGACCTTTGTTAAGTGAGTTTTGCCCAATCTTACCACCTTTCGTGCCATGGTTGTTAAGTGAATCACTGCAGGTGTTAAATTAGTAACTCAGTTGTTAAGTGAATCTGGCTTCCCCCTTGATTTTGCTTGTCAGGAGGTCGCAAAAAGGAGGTCACACGACCCTCGAGACACCCCAACTGTCATAAGTACATGCCAGTTGTGTCAAGCGTCTAAATTTTGATTATGTGACCACGGGGGTGCTGCCATGGTCGTAAGTGTGAAAAACGCTCATAAGTCACTTTTTTCAGTGCCATTGTAACTCTGAAGGGACACTTATATTGATTGTTTCCTAGTATGATTTGATGGCTTCTTGTACCCTATGACTATCATTAAGTGTTGTACCTGATGGTTCTTGACTCTTGACGAATGTCTCTTTTCTTCTATATTATACTGAGAACACTTGCACCAAGACAAATTCCTTTCTTTGTAAAGAATTCTGTTCTATTCTATTCTATTCCATTCCATTCCATTCCATATTTCTATTCTATTCTATTCTATTCTATTCTATTCTATTCCATTCCATTCCATTCCATTCCATATTTCTATTCTATTCTATTCTATTCTATTCCATTCCATTCCATTCCATATTTCTATTCTATTCTATTCTATTCCATTCCATTCCATATTTCTATTCTATTCTGTTCTTTCATATTTCTATTCTATCTATTCATTCGTTCCATTCCATTCCATATTTCTATTCTATTCTATTCTGTTCCATTCCATATTTCTGTTCTATTCCTGTTCTATTCTGTTCTATTCTATTCTATTCCATTCCATTCTATTCCATTTCATTCCATTCCATATTTCTATTCTATTCTATTCTATTCTATTCCATTCCATTCCATTCCATTCCATTCCATTCCATTCCATTCCATTCCATATTTCTATTCTATTCTATTCTATTCCATTCCATTCCATATTTCTATTCTATTCTATTCTATTCCATTCCATTCCATATTTCTATTCTATTCTATTCTATTCTATTCCATTCCATTCCATTCCATATTTCTATTCTATTCTATTCTATTCTATTCTAATCTAATCTATGTGAACTGTTGTGAATTCAGGACTACCTGTGCTGTTGAGCTCTGGGGAAATCCGTATTTCCGTTCTGAAGGAATCAAGGAGAAAGACTTAAGGGTTGCAACCGCCCAAAAAGAGGTTGGGGCAAAACACATTCAAGACAAAATCTAAGCTGGGTTTCTTTTGTTTGCATGCACCTGCAATGAACATGGGAGTTATAATTAATTATTTTCCAATGCTTCATGTAATGATGTTCCTCTTGTAATACATACAATGCTATAAGATGGAGGCAGAGTTGGAAGGGACCCTGGAGGTCTTCTAGTCCAACCCCCTGCCTAGGCAGGAAGCCCTCCACCACTTCAGACAAATGGTTATCCAACGTCTTTTTAAAAACTTCCAGTATTGGAGCATTTACAACTTCTGGAGGCAAGTCATTCCACTGATTAATTGTTCTCAGTGTCAGGGAATTTCTCCTTAGTTCTAGGTTGCTTCTCCCCTTGATTAGTTTCCATCCTTATTGCTTCTTGTCTTGCCCTCAGGTGCTTTGGAGAATATCTTGACTCCCTCTTCTTTGGGGCAGCCCCTGAGATATTGGAACCAGGGGTGGGATTCTACCAGTTCTGTCCGGCTCTGTAGAACCGGTAGCTTGAGCAGCAGACATAGAACCGTTCTATGTCTGCTGCTGTTTTGGCCACCACCCTGGGCTCTTCCCTGACCTTTATTTCCTGCTTTTTCAACCTCAGCTGCCCTGCGAGGCCAGCTGTGGTTGAAAAAGCAGGAAAAAAGTGCTTTTTCAAACACTGCTTCCCTGCACGCAGCGCTGCTCAGCTGTCCAGGCAGCAAGCTGGTGAAGATTTACACGCAGGCGCAGCGCATGCAGGGAAGCACACCGTAAATCACCAAACTGGTAGTTAACCCTGTCGGATCCCACCCCTGATTGGAACACTGCTATCATGTCCCCCCTGGTAAGGGAGGTTGTTGAACATGACCCCATGGGGGAAGGAAGGAGGAGAAGGGGAAGAAGAGAAGGAGGAAGAGGAGGGAGGATAAGGAGGTCTTGGATAACTTTGAGGTATACCCAAGGTAGGGGACGTTGTTGCACATGGCCCTATTGGGGAAGGAAGGAGGAAGAGGAGGAGGGGAAGAGGAGAAGGAAGTCTTGGAGAACTCTGAGGTCTACACTCAAAGTAAGGGATGTTGTTGTACATTGCCCTAAGGTGGAAAGAGGGGCTGGAGGAGGAGGAGAGGAAGGAGAGGGAGGAGGAGAGGGTGGAGGAGGAGGAGAAAGGAGAGGAAGAATAGTAGTAGTAGTAGTAGTAGTAGTAGTAGTAGTAGTAGTTGCTGGAGATGATGCGTCTTTTGAGACTAACATCATCAGCCACTACACTTCCCATCTAAAATAGCTTTTACTCTCCAGGACTAACCCAATTGTGAGTCCCACAGAAGCTTCAAAATGACGATGGTCTTAATCTCATTGGGCTCTTCTGCTGACTGGGCAACCAGGTGACATATTTGTGTCAAAAAAAAAGAGAGAGAAAATAAAGACCGTACAGCAGGAGAGAACTGCTTTCTCCATTCCACTGCAATGTTGTCTAATTTCCCATAAACGCACTTGATGTTTGAATGCGTCGAAAAGCAAATTTCTTCTCCCTGCTCTTTTCCGGCTGTTAAATTCCTGCTGTGTAAAGTGTTTCCTATTCAAATTACTGCTTGTTTAGGACAATTCAGCCACGGAGTAAGTGAGCTAATTGGAGCCTGTGGGATTCTTAACACTCTGCTCCGTTTAATTCACTTACAGACAACTAGTGAACTACTGTTTGCCTTTCAGCCTTTCCTCAGAATAACAGAATAACAGAGCTGGAAGGGATCTTCCAACCCCTGCTCAAGCAGGAGACCCTACCTATATCATTTTAGTCCCGTCTCATTTTGAAAGCCTCTCTCAGCCAGTCCTTGTGCATTGAACAAGCTGTCCCACTGATTGATTGTTCTCCCTGATAGATGATTTCTCGTTAATTTTACGTTGCGTCTCTCCTTGATTAGTTTCCATCCATTGTTTCTTGTCCTGCCTTTGGGTGCTTTGGAAAATAAGTTGACCCCCTCTTCTTTGGGGCAGCCCCTCAGAAACTGGAACACTGCTGTCATGTTACCCCCTAGTCCTTCTTTTCTCTAGACTAGACCTACCCAATTCCTGCAGCCGTTCTTCATATGTTTTAGTCTCCAGTCTTAGTTGCTCTTCTGTGGACTTTTTCTAGAGTCTCAAGATGGGCAGCTGTAGAAATCAATCAATCAAACAAACACTCTTATCTTTCTTTAAGGTAAAACATTACATCCCTCTTTATTTTTTTTAAATATATTTTTATTGTTTACTACTGTAACTATCAAACACGGTGCGACCATTCTGGCATCATTCTGCCATACATACAAAGATATTACTAAACCATTAACATTCATATTATTAGTACAATATTCACAATCTAGGTCTGTTTGTCCTAACTATTTTTCTTCCGACCTTCCTCTTTCTTCTGCAACCATTGATAAAAACTTATTCCAAGTATCATAATATTCTGATTCCCCCTTATTTTTCAGTTCTAGAGTTAGCCTATCAAGTTCTGCAGAAGCCAGTATTTTTCTTATTATCTCTCTTTCTGGTGGTGTATTTTCATTCTTCCAATATTGTGCATAGACCATTCTTGCCACTGTCAGTACATGTATTATTAAATGTGTTATGCCTTTGCTGTGACCTTCTGTTATTATTCCTAAGAGGAATAGTTCTGGCTTAAATTGGATATGTTCTCCCACCATTTGCTCTACCCATGTCTGAATCTGTCACCAATATTTCCTTGCTTGATCACATGTCCACCACATGTGGTAGTATCTCTCTTCATTTTGACAACAGCCAACGGCTAACATTGTACCACGGATGTCCTTAACACTGATCTGGAGATTCAATCCGACGTTTCATTGATTCTGATGGTTCAGAATTTGGGGAACTCAGTTCAGAGATTCAGTGCAGAGATTTAGACTAGAGATTCTGTTGGAATCATGCTGACTTTCCAAATGGAAATGGAAAAGAGGGATTGAATCATCCAATCAGATATCTTCAGTCTGGTTTGAGTGTGTGTGTGTGTGTTTGTGCCAAATATGGATTTCTGTTGAATCGATTCGGAAACCACAATCAGAGCAACCCAATTCAACCCTTTGAGTGGGACCAATTTTTACTAATTGCTTTTATATGGGTCCCCTAATAGGATCAATTTATAGAATAGAGCAGTGGTTCTCAACCTGTGGTTTCACAGACCCTTGGGGGAGCTGTGATGTCATCACGGGGGGGGGATTCCATGAAGGCTTGAACAAATATGATTTAAATCTGGAATTTTAGATTGACAGAGTTGGAAGGGACCTTGTAGGTCATCTAGTCCAACTCCCCCACCCGAGCAGGAGACTCTACACCATTTCTGACAAATGGCAGTCCGGTCTCTTCTTGAAAGCTTCCAGTGATGAAGCTCCCACAACTTCCAAAGGCAACTTCTGTTCCATCGGTTGATTGCTCTCACTGTCAGAAAGTTTCTCCTTATTTCCATGTTGAATCTCTTTGATCAGCTTCCATCCATTATTCCTTGTCTGGCCTTTGGGTACTTTGGAAAATAGCTTGAATCCCTCCTCTATGTGGCAGACCCTCAAATATTAGAACACTGCTATCATATCTCCCTCAAGTTTAGTCTTTGGAGCCATAGTACATGGCCAATAAAGGTATGTAAACGAGAACCATGGTGAAGAAAAGGTTGAGATGTCCTGGAATAGAGTGTCTGTCAGCATTCCGAGTAATGCAACTGCTAACACCAGAACTCCAAGGCCAATAGATTCCTCAAGGAACATGTTTATTGGATACATCATATCACCACAGCTAGTGAAAATGAACTCTGAAAGTTTTCCCTCAGTTGTGACTAAATTAAAAGAGCAATTGTCTTCCCCCCACACACCGAGTGTCACAGGTCACATTGTCCAATTAGGGTGTTTGGTGGTCACCCCTCTCCAGGCCAGATCCTAATGAGAAGGAAGAACTCATTGGAGAAGAGCCTAATGCTGGGAAATATGGAGGGCAAAAGAAGAAGAAGGGGATGGCAGAGAAGAAGGTGGCTGGATGGAGTCCCTGAAGCAGTCGGTGTGAGCTTCAATGGACTCCAGAAGATGGTAGAGGACAGAAAGGCCTGGAGGAACATTGTCCTTGGGGTCGCAATGGGTTGGACATGACTTCGAAACTAAGAACATCCTCTCCTCCTCCAACTGCCACCTGTTGGGATGACCTTGGTTCCCATGAGAAAGCTTTTTGTTTCGACTGCTAGACAGTCTATCTCCTTCCTCTTCCCTTGTCCCCATCAACTATGAGGCAGCAAAAGAGGGCTGCAACCAGGTTCACTTCAGAGTTGACAATGTGCAACTTGAGCAGGGGGTTGGAGTAGAAAGACCTCCAAGGTCCCTTCCAACTCATTCTGTTAAATTGAATTAGACGGGCTTTCTGAATCGAATCATATGTGTTGATGGTAAAGTTTGTTTTGGAGATGACATGGCATCCTCTTTTCTCCATGGGCGTAGCTTCAGCTTCCGAAAACTTTTTACGTTTTTATCCTCTTTCAAGATAGCAATTTTTCTCCCCTTGGGTTTTGCACAGCAGTGCAACATGGGCAGGCCAACTGAGAAAAGACTGATGCCTTTTCATCATCTATAGTGCCATTTATTTTAATTCCATACTGATTTAATTACGTTCCTGATCTGTCTCTCTGTCTCTCTCTCTCTCTCTCTTTGCATTGTGGCTGATCCCTTTCCTGCTGTGCAGGAGAGAGAACATCAAGCAGCAATACTTTTATTTCTCCTTTTATTTTGTCCCCAAGCCATTCAAAAAAAAGAAAAGAAAAGAAAAACCCAGCCTTGTAACTATTTTAAATCTTCAGACGCAATTGTACGTTCCTTGGCTGTGCTAATGTAACAAAAGGCCAGCGTCAGCGTAGATGAAAGGAACGGTTACCCCTTTTGGCTCACTTAGTTGTCTGAGACCACAAAATACAAGTCTAAAATAGAATTCCTCTTTGCTACACTTCTCACAGCAGCGAGAACTGGGGAGAGGCTTATAAATACAGAAATTGGAACAGATAAAAAGAGGACAACGGAATTAAGACTGTTTTCTATAAAACAACATCGGAAAAGCACTGCTAGGTTCAAGCAAATACATATTTATATCTCTTTCCCATGTCTTTCTCAATCAACCAATCAGAATAGAGCTGGAAGGGACCTTGGAGATCTTCTAGTCTAACCCTCTGTTCAAGAAGGAGATGCATGCTCTTGAGACAAGTGACTGTCTAGTCTCTTCTTAAAGACCTTCAGTGATGGAGTACACGCAACTTCTGGTGTCAAGCTGTTCCACTGGTTAATTGCTCTCACTCTTAGGAAGTTTCTCCTTAATTCTCTCCTTGATTCGTTTCTATCTGTTGTTTCTTGTCCTGCCTTCTGGTGCTTTGGAAAATAAGTTGACCCACTTTTCTCTGTGGCAGCCTTTCAAAAACTGAATGCAGTATTCCAGGTGTGGATTTATAAAGCAGTACTAATTTTTCCCCCCGTTAATGGCAGCTGAACACTAGATGTTTTCCATGTTGTAGTTGCTTTCTATCTTATTAACTATGTTGAACAGAGTTGGAAGGGACCTTGTAGGTCATCTAGTCCAACCCCTTGCCCAAGCAGGAGAGCCTACACCATTTCTGACAGATGACAGTCCAATCTCTTCTGGAAAGCCTCCAGTCATGAAGCTCCCACAACTTCTGAAGGCAACTTCTGTTCTATTGGTTGATTGTTTTCACTGTCAGAAAATGTCTCCCTTATTTCTGGGTTGAATCTTTCCTTGGTCAGTTTCCATCCATTATTCCTTGTCTGGCCTTCAGATGCCTTGGATAATAGCTTGACCCCTCCTCTCTGTGGCAGCCCCTCAAATATTGGAAGACTGCTATCCTGTCTCCCCTGGTCCTTCTCTTCACTAGACTAGCCAGGCCCAGTTCCTGCAACTGTTCTTCGTATCTTTTAGCCTCCAGTCACCTAAATCATCCTGTTTGCTCTTCTCTGCACTCTTTCTACAGTCTCAACATCTTTTTTTTATAGTGTGGTGATCAAAACTGGATGCAGGATTCTAGGTGTGATCTTACTAAGGCTTTATAGAGTGGTATTAGTATCTCCCTTGATCTTTATTGTATCCCTCTGTTAATGCAGCTGAGGACTGCATTGGCTTTTTTGGCTGCTGCCACACACCGCTGGCTCATATTTAACTGGTTGTCCATGTGTGTCTTGACATCCTTCAAATGCATTCTTCTTTTGACTGCTTTTCCTAGCGTTATACTCTTTCCAAAGGCCCAGAATGGAATTTGACAGAGCAGTTTTAATAGACTTTAATGAGCAAATGATCTAAAGGAAATTGGAGTGGAGGTTGTATTTCCGTGAAAGGGGCCACTTTGCTATTTGGAAGAAGACTCCTCCTAAGATTATTTCTAAAAGAAAGCCCAGAGAGAAAAGTTATTATGCAGAATTACATGTGACACTGAAATTATACTAGTCTGATTAAGGCTTGTTGAAAGGATTATTTTAATTTAATGGCTCAATTAAACTAAATTATATTTCGGCCAAATGCCGGCAGAAACCCAGGATGGGGGAAGAAAAAAAGATCTGATTTGCAAATCTCCACCCTATCAACCAGAGCTCCTTTTAACACGATTGAGCCACTGTGAATGAAGTGATTTTTAAAAAAATTAGGAGATTGCTTTTTTTTTCTCTTGATCTGATGGTTTTCACAATCAGTTGTAATGCTGGACAGGTATCATCAGGTTAATGAAATCTACCCACTCCTTTATGACCTTTGGATTGGGAAGGAAGCATTATTTGATGATGTTTGCATGTGAACGTTTAAGATGATTAGAAATGAAGTCACATTGGGGGACTTGTTCTGGAGAAGGGTTTATCCTCCATCTGTTTGAACATTTTGTGTTTCTCCATTTTTCCTGTGGCATTGTTTATTTGGGCCAAGTTGATTTCTCGGCAAACAGATGCACCATCGGCGAGTTCAAAATGTTGGAGGAAAAAGGAGGATTAGAGAATTAGAAAGAGACTTCTAGGTAATTGTGAGAGTGGAGCCATCTGTGGGAAGTCACCTTCTAGAGGAAGGTCTTCTGTATTGTCTCATGTTTTGAAAGAGAAGACCTCAAGGTGACTGCTTCTTTGAAGACTGCACAGGTAATGGCTTAAAATAAACTCTTGCCTGGTCTTTTGAGGTCCTGGTTTGCTCAAATTTGCTGTTTTAGTGCATTAGGCAGGACTCCACTGAGTGGAATGAAATGTTCAGCTGTGCGAAGCATCTACAAAGATGCCCTTCTAAATGTAGAAATATGTGAGCTTCAGGTTCTCCCTCTTTGGAACAAATATAAACTCTACTTCCATCACTTTAGAAAGAATTTTTTAACTCCTTTACAGGAAGGACTAGGGGTGACATGATAGCTGTGTTCCAGCATCTAAGAGGCTGCCCACAAAGAAGGGTGGGGTCTTATCTATTCCCCAAAGCCCCTGAAGACAGGACAAGGAGCAATGGGTGGAAACTAATCAAGAGAGAAGCAAACTAGAACTAAGGAAGAATTTCCTAACAGTGTAGAACTGTGGAACAACTTGCCTTCAGAAGTTGTGTTGTGCTCTAACACTAGATGTTTTAAAGAAATGATTGAACAACCATTTGTCCAGAATGGTATGGGGTTTGCTCCTTGAACGAGGTGTTGGATTTGAAGACCTCCAACATCCTTTCTTTCTTTCTTTCTTTATTTATTTCTTTATTTCTTTATTTATCCAAATTTGTTATTCTGGTTTTTTTTTTAATGATCCAGATTCTCCCATGATTCAGCTAGTCAAATTCAAATTCCGGCTGTTCTAAGCATACTTAGAGAATGTTTTGTACTGGGGCTATAAAAATAGGAGATTTTCAGTAGGGAGAAAAGAAGGCATCTCTATCTTCACAGCATTTAATTGAAAACATTAGTTCACTTCAAGAGGAATCAAATGATGTCACATCCTAAACTTGTGATCCTGCTACTGTTTTGTAGCTGAAGGTAATCTTCAGTCTCTTGGCATAGAATCCAAACCACATGAAGCATTAGTACCTCTTTATAAAGCGTAAGAAAGACCACACCTGGAATATTGCATCCAGTTTTGATCACCGCATGACAAAAAGGATATTGAGACTTTGGAAAGAGTGCAGAGAAGAGCAACTAGGATGATTCAAGGCCTGGAGACTAAAACATAAGAAGAACAGTTGGAGGATTTGGGTCTGGCTAGTCTAAAGAAAAGAAGGATTAGGGGTGACATGTGTGAGATTCAAGGTTTTGGTAACAACTTATAAAGCCCTGTATGGTTTGGGTCCAGGGTACTTGCAAGAACGTCTCCTTCCACTGACAAATACCAATCGCCCTGTGCGCTCCCACAGATGGGGCCTCCTGGGGATACCATCAGCTAAACAGTGTAGGCTGGTGGCCCCTAGGAGTAGGGCCTTCTCTGTGGGGGCGCCCACCCTCTGGAATCAACTACCCCTTGAGTTGCGCTTGGCCCCGATCTCCTTCCTTCCACACCTCAAAACACGGCTATTTTTGCAATCTGGCCTGGACTGACAGGGGATCGGGTTTTTAATTTGATTGTTTATTTGGCATAATGTAATATCTTTTTAATTTCTTTTAACTTTTGTACTTTCTGTCTTTTATGTACGTCGCCCTGAGTCCTTCGGGAGAGAGGGTGGCTTATAAGTCCAAACAAAACAAAACAAAACATGGTAGCACTATTCCAGTATTTGAGGGGCTGCCCCAAAGAAGCGGGGACCAAATTATTCTCCAAAGCACCAGAAGGCAAGACAAGAAACAATGGATGGAAACAAATCAAAGAGAGAATTAAGAATTAATTAAGGGGAAACTTCCTAACAGTGAACACAATTAACCAGTAGAACAGCTGGCCTTCAGAAGTTATGGGTGCTTCATCACTGCAGGTTTTTAAGAAAAGACTGGACAGCCGCTTGTCTGAAATGGTATATAGGGTCTCCTACTTGAGCAACGGGCTGGACTAGAAGACCCCAAGGTCCCTTCCAGCTCTATTCTGATTTTGAGAATGAAGGCCACCTCACGTATCCAGGTGGAGATTTTTCCTCCAGACTTTCCAAGTACTTCTTTGTGTTTTTAACCATAACGGAGCCTATGCTACCATTTTCGTCTCTCTCTTTTCTGTCAATGGGTGGAAATTGGATCATCAATTTTCCACAGTAGGCACCTTCAAGGTTTGCATGAACAAACGCAGGGCTTAATCTCATTCCTACTTTACCTGCCATGCCAACAAACCAGGATGCTGCTCTATGGACATTTCACCATTCGTAATCACCAGTATTTCTTTGCATCTCCAATATCAGTCCAATGCCCCCATGAAATTCCCTTCTTGGGAGAACACTTTCACTAGAGTTGGCTCTGTGCGGGACCCAGCACTGTGTCTGTTCCTTAAATGTGGATATCAGTAGCAGCTGATTTATGAAAAATGCATAAGTGTGACTGGGGAACAGCTTGTGCTTTCACACTAAATAAAGCGAAAAGACAGAAGAGAGAACTCAAAATGTCTATGAATCTATTTGGGTAAACAAATGACTGCCATAAATCTTTGTGCATGACTGCCTTTGTGGTACATCCCTGGGGGAAATACTGCAAGGAGGAGAGCCCTCCCAAAAATGTAAGTAAACACTCCTAACAACCTTCTTGTGCAATTAAGGAGAAAAGAAGCAAAATGGGAAATATATATTTGCAGGTTTAATTATGGACTTAGTATGGAACGCACTTGGACTTCCAAGAAAAAGAAGCTCAACTCAGCCCTTAAGTGTGGTGAATAGTGATGGATGAGCTCCTGCAAACTTGCTTCATGTAAACTTGGATTAAGTCAAGCTATTTTTCACTTGTCCATTCAAAAAACCCAGAAAAACCATGGAAGCTGTTTATTCAGTTTGTGTATCTCAATTAATTCAGAACTCATGATGAGCATAACAAATAGGGATTGTTTCTTTAACTCTCAACTCCCAGGTCCCAACACCCATTTCATCACGATTACTCTTAATGGCTCTTCCTCTCTGATCCAGTTTATATTAAGGCTGTAGCTTTAAGATTTTCTGCAGCCCCTAAAATGCTATCTGAGCAATGTAGCTTGCTATTTTAAGGAAGGAAGTTTATAGAAACAGCAGCACAAAGGCTTAAAGGGGGCTTGTTGTGGTTTTTAAAGAGCCAAGAATAATTCCGCATTTCATGGGGAAATATTCCTGAACTCAACTTCATCCATGGACTAACCAACCCCACTCCTCATCATAAGCATTATATTATTTATTTATTTATTTATTTATTGGATTTCTATGCCACCCCATCTCCCTAAGGACTCGGGGCAGCGTGCAATCATAAAACAATACAAATACTACACAATTAAAAAGAGATTAAACATGAAACCCAATAATCAGATTAAAACAATAAACAATTCATTAAAACCAATTCATTAAAACCCCCCCCACCTATTATTGCCCTAGCTGGTGCAGCCCTTGGCCCCCACCTATCCAAAACTTGTCCATCACTCCTCTAATAGAAGCTAGACAAACTGAGGAGGTGTTGGTTGTATTTGGTAGACCAAACCCAACCAGTTAAGCTAATTCTGCTTCATTGTAAAGCTATGTTAACAGAATCTTGCGACTCTGAAAGTACAGATCTCCCATCATCTCTTTTATAGCCTGAGGAACCAGCCTCTTCCCATCCATTATGCATTTGTGGGCTATGCAATCTTTATTTAGACATTCCTCAGATCTGTTTGCTCCATCTCCTAAGGCGGGGGTCTTCAAACTTGACAGCTTTAAGACTTGTGGACTTCAACTCCCAGAATTTCTCCTCCGGTCATGTTAGCTCAGGAATTGTGGAAGTTGAAGTCCACAAGTCTTAAACTTGCTAAGTTTGAAGACCCTTGTCCTAAGGTCTGTCCCATATAGCAATAGCAATAGCCCTTGCATGCCACTTCACAATGCTTTTACGG
Source organism: Naja naja (assembly GCA_009733165.1). Lineage (NCBI taxonomy): Eukaryota > Metazoa > Chordata > Lepidosauria > Squamata > Elapidae > Naja > Naja naja. The sequence continues at coordinate 10,010,879 of CM019165.1, forward strand.
CCCTCTTTAAGTGGTTTACAAAGCCAGCATCTTGCCCCCAACAACCTAGGCCCTCATTTTACCAACCTTGGAAGGGTGGAAAACTGAGTCAACCTTGAACTGGTTCAGAATTGAACTGCTGGCAATGGGCAGAGTTTGCCTGCAATATTGCATTCTAACCACTGCATCACCATGGAAGGAAGGGAGGGAGGGAGGGAGGGAGGGCAATAGCACTTAGACTTATATATCGCTTCACAGTGCTTTACAGCCCTCTCTAAGCAGTTTATAGTCAGCATCTTGCCCCCAACAATTTGAGTCTCCTCATTTTATCGAGCTTGGTTAACCTTGAGCCTGGTGAGATTCGAATTGCCAAACTGCAGGCAGCCGGCAGTCAGCAGAAGTAGCTTGTAGTACTGCATTCTAACCACTGCGCCATATACCATGACAGGAAGCCTTTTTGGCAACCAGCTAAGAAACAAAAGTGATTCTTTTCCAAGTACGATCTTCACCAACTTCTCTTTATCAAGATTTGTGAAGATGAAGGGGATGGCATTGCAAGAATGCCGCCAACCGAACTAAGTTGTCACTCTCTTTTGGTTATTCCATCCATCGTGCATTTCAGAGCATTGTTACCGATTTGTGCTTGACAAGCCTGGAACCCATTGCAATGGAACTGCAAACTGAACTAGAGTTCCTTTCTGAAGAACTTGGATATGCTGATCTAAGCAGGGAACATCTCATGTTGCCATGGAATGGAACACCCGTCCTTCGTATTTATGACAATGCATCTCTCTCTAGAGTATGAAGCCAGCAGAATTACTTTATGCTAAACCGAAAAATTATGCCACATTCCTTACAACCAGGTAAAGATAAAGGTTCCCCTCGCACATACATGCTAGTCGTTTCTGGATTCTAGTGGGCAGTGCTCATCTCCGTTACAAAGCCAAAGAGCCGGTGCTGTCCGAAGATGTCTCTGTGGTCATGTGGCCGGCATGACTAAACAGCGAATGTGCACGGAACGCTGTTACCTTCCCACCAAAGGGGTCCCTATTTTTCTACTTGCATTTTTTAATGTGCTTTTGCACTACTAGGTTGGCAGAAGCTGGGACAAGTAACTGGAGCTCACTCCATTACACAGCACTAGGGATTCGAACCGCCAAACTGCCAACCTTTCTGATCAACATGCTCAGCGTCTTAGCCACTGAGCCACCGCGTCCCCATATACAACCAGTTAGAATGACTCTATTCATTCATTTGCCTTTTTTAAAATACTGCCTGCCAAAGTTTTTGCCGGTCTCTCAGAAGCTGCAGTGATGAAACATGGAACCTTCTGCATGAACTTGGCCATCTAGCCATGGTTCTCTTTGCATGGCGTGTCCCAAGGCAAGGTAATCACTTAAGGATTATTCTGCATGCTCCTTAATGGATAGTGGTGGAGGACGAATGAAAGATGTGTGTAGCAGAATTATTCTTTAGAAGCACAGCAGCCCTTTGCTTCCAAACATTTTCAAGTCATACATTTCTGATTGTTGAACTTTCCTCCTGCTTGGGACATCAAGCTAAATCCCGCTGGCGCAGTTCCTGTATTTAGCTGACAGATGCATCCTTGGTAGAAACTTCACTGGGAATAATGACTGCCACCTTCTCTCTCTCTGGAAGCTGATTTCCATTTCTGTCTCAAAGTTGGTTGGACCAAACCTTAGTGGTGGTTGTTTTTTTTCCCAAAATGTTATCCATTCTTCAAGCAACTCACGTATTGTTCAGTAGGCATGGTGCTGAGAATTATTTCCATATTTTCTGTCCACTGTATTGTCCCAATACAGGACAACATCCCCCTCCCCAATTTATGACATGAGCTGCAACTATGTGATGTGTTGGTGATTGAAACCAAAACAAAAGAAGAAAAATGTTGGTTTCCCAAGATCAGTACGAACTTTTTGCCAACAATTCAGTTATCAGATCCCACACATGGATTTCTAAGGTTGACATTACAACTTTTTGAGGGTCTTTGTTTGGCTTAACGTCAGGTTTGAGATCAAGATTGAATTTCTGGCTAGGTGATTCATTTTGGGTGATTAACTGCAGATGATAGATAGATAGATAGATAGATAGATAGGTAGGTAGATAGATAGGTAGAGAGAGGTAGGTAGGTAGGTAGGTAGATAGATAGATAGATAGATAGGTAGATAGATAGGTAGATAGATAGGTAGAGAGAGGTAGGTAGGTAGGTAGGTAGATAGATAGATAGATAGATAGATAGATAGAAGACTATGTCAAGAAAATTGGAAGGAGGAAGAGAGGGAGGAAGGACCATGAGCGAGAGAGGAAGGGAGGAAGGAAGGAAGGAAGGAGCCATACATACACCAGAAATATATACAGCAGATACACACAGACATTTTAATTTAATTTTTTAAAATTTATTTATTTTGTCAATCGCCTACAAGGATAAACATAGTTGTGATTACATGAAATGAATACATATAAGAAAAATAAAAGAAACAATAGGACAGGGACAGTAGGCACATTGGTGCACTAGTAGATAAGGACCAGAAGATAGCAAGGGGTGATAGGTGTAGTCATGCCAAATGCCAGCATCTTCAGGAGTATGAGAAATTGGAGAGGTACCAGTATGGGCCTGAAGAAGGAATGAGAGAGAATGTGGAAAGTAGAGACCAAAGTGGTCCCAGTGGTTGTAGGAGCACTTGGAGCTGTGTCTCCTAAGCTGGGTGAGGAGCTGCAACAGATCCCAGGAACAACAAACCCCGCTCCAACGCTCTTTCCGGAAAGGTGGAATGCTAAGAACAGCTAAGGTCCTCAAACACTTGGGAAGGGTGGCTCCCCTTGTGTGAACTGCAGCAGATCTCTCAAACTGCAGCTTAATGTTGAAATGTAAACAATGGTCACTTTTTTTCTAGATAACAGAGAAGGAAAGTGTGTCTGATTCTACCACTTTAATCGAGAGATTATAGCAATTCCATAAACCTTTTGCCTGTACGCGTGCCTTGAATTACAGTGCCGTGTTTGGTGGCTGGTAACCAGCTCCCTGTCATTTGATATCTATAAAAAAGGCTTAATTAAGCATTTATGTCCAGCCATTGGCAAATAAATTTATCAAGCAATTAATGACTCTTACCCATCCACCCACCAACACATCACCATTCACCCTGTTATTATGATAAATATTACCGTCCTTGCTCCAATATAAACTAAAGAAAAAGAATGGCAGAGATCTGCGAGGGAAGAGAATAATGAAAGTATTTGTGGGTGGGAAGGATGTGGTTGTATGTCTTCAATTCCTAAGTACAGTTCTGTAATTAAGCTAATTTGTTTTGAAATTAGATAGTGCCTTAGACAATATCAGTGGTGGATGTGACAGTAGTGATGTACGGTGATGCTACATTTGGCTTGGCTTGAAACGATCGATAAAAGACAATCTCTGTAGCTTAAGGTTGAACTGTGGAGTTCTTGGTGGTTTCTGAGCTTGGTTGCTGGCTTTTAGATGTTTCATTACCCAACTAGGTAATATCATCAGTGCTAGAAGGGAGTGGGGTTTGCGGAGTGGAGGAGGAGGAATATTGTGGGGTCCTTGGAGTTCCCTGAGCTTGGTTGCTTTTTTACAGACATTTCATGCCCAACTAGGTAACATCATCAGTGCGAGACCACCAAGAACTCCACATCCAGGCCTGTTTAACCAAGACCTACCATATCAGGTCCTTCCCAACAGCTGTGTTTAGGACATTTAGAACATCTCACGTATCATTTTGGAGGTATCCTATCAACATCAAGGCATGTAGCCACCATGAGGTTGATCTGCTATGGATCGAGAAAGTCCTTTTCTGAGACCAACTGAATTGGCCATTGCGTCATCTGGTATAGCAAATGCTACAGGTTAGCACAGCGGGTTGTGACTGGGTTGTGATTGGGTTACTCCGAGTGATGGATTCAGATGGCTGGGAGGGAAGGAGAAGAATCCTTCTGTAGTTCAGCCTATTACTCCGATGAATCTTACTACTCTGATGAATGGTGCAGAAATTGGCTATGTTTAGTCTACTGGAAAGAAGGACTGCGGGTGACATCATGGCAGTGTTCTAATGTTTGAGGGGCTGCCACAAAGAAGAGAGGGTCAAGCTATGTTCCAAAGCATCAGAAGGGAAGACAAGAAGCAATGGCTGGAAATGAATAAAGGAAAGACGCAACCTGGAACTAAGGAGGAATTTCCTCACAGAGCAATCAATCAGAGGAACCATTGTCAATTTGCGGTTGTCAATTTGCCTCCATTGTTATGGGTGCTCCAACAATGCAGCCTCTAAGAAGGGACTGGGCAACCATTTGTCTAAGAAGGTATAGGGTCTTCTGCTTGAGCAGAGGGTTGGACTAGAAGACCTCCAAGGTCCCTCCTGATATTCTATGTTCTACCAGGGGTGGGATTCAAATTTTTAAACAACCGATTCTGTGGGCGTGGCTTTGTTGGTGGACATGGCTTGGTAGTCATGTTATTGGCTGGGCGTGGCCAACTCAATATCACATCAAGGCACGCATCTCCTCGCCTGGCCTCTCATGACTGTGGGGATGCTGCAACAGTCGTAAGTGTGAAAAATGGTCATAAGTCACTTTTTCCAGTGCCATTGTAACTTTGAATGGTCACTCCACACAAGCAAAGTACCAGCAAAGGAGGAAAAAATACTCCAGAGAAGTTCCAGAGACAGGAAGTCTAGTCCTGCCAGGAATGTAATAAGAGTTAATGGAGAGGCAGTTTCTGTAAGCAACACCAGAATGTTTCCTTCCTGCCTTCCTTACAGGATTAGGCCAGTAATTTCTTCTAACAACCGGTTCTCCGAACTGCTTATAATGTAAACAACTGGTTCTAGTGAATAGGTGCGAACTGGTAGAATCCCACCCCGGGTTCTACCCCAAGCGCGCGAGAGAAATTAGAATCATAACACCGCAATCTGTCAAGCTCATCTTTCCAGATGTGAATTTCGGTGCCCTCTACAACTGCACCTGAATTTCCATGCTTTGGATTCCCTGTAGCTCATCCTTTGTGAGAGAAGTGGGCCATTAGCGTTAGATTCGGTTGCTTACAGTGCAACAGTACAGAAAATTGGAGTTATTCACCAGCCTCCCAAAAAATGGACAACACGTTTTAAGTGAAAACCTTTTTCCTTTTTTTCCTTTTCTTGCCTTGTTGAGATGCTGTGCATTCAGAGAAGTTATGATCATGCCATGCAAGGAAACTGGAGTGAATAATATTTTCCATTAAAATACAGCTGTGTAATATGATAAAATGTGTCAAGCCATTACTCAAGGCAAAATCCTCAGATAAATAGCTTTCTCGATTTGTTTTCAACAGGAAACACTTGAACCCATCCAGAATCGAGTACTTAAAACCAGAGTTGTCATAAATCACCTAAAATAAAGTTTAAACTCAGCTGACCTTGAACCTCAGCGGTGGAACTTTGCAAAACACAGGCTTTTGGCAATCTAACATTCAAATCTGCTGCAATCCATAATTGTGTTTTCTCCAAGCCAAGGGATATTTGGATCCCGGAATTGGCGAAATTTATTGGTCTTTTTAAATCTGTTTTTTGTTTATTTGTGTTGTTTTTCCATGCAGAGAGTCGAGCCATCTGCTTGCTACTCTCTCTGTTAGTAGTAAAAAGAATATTTGCAGGAAGGAAGCGAAGACAGATTATCCTCAAGTTACGACTGCAAGCGGAGCCCAACATTTCTGTTGCTAAGCGAGACCTTTGTTAAACCCATTCTGCCCCATTTTACAAACTTGCTTGCCACAGTTGTTGAGTGAATCACTGCAGTTGTCAAGTTAATGACACAGCTGCAGCCTGTGGAGATGGCAGCAGAGTTGGACAGTGGGGAGGGGCCAGTCCAGGAATCTGGGGAGGACTCAGACGAGGGTCCTGCATCCAATACAGAGATGGGGCCAGGGCCATCAGGGAGTGGAGTGCTGACTCCAGAGCCTCCAGAATCTGACAGCAGTGAGGCAGAGGAACAAGGGGAGCCTATTCCCAGTGTGCGTGTGCACAGAGCTGCCAGAAGGCAAGAACAGTTAAGACAAAAGGGGAGACTCAGGAATAAGGCTGGGAGGTGATTGGCCCTCCCATAAGACATAAAGGAGGAGCAAAGGGACAGGAACCTTTGCAGGAAGCAACTTTGTTCATCCTGGTCAGTGTGAAACCTGAAGCTCAGTGTTGAATTTGTGCACCATTTGGCCTTGAACAATTTCGTCATTGGCAGCATTTCAAAGAAGATAAAGGTGTGTGCTTATCAGACTTATCCCGAAGGACTTTGGCAAACTTCCATGGGACTATTACAAACTGTTTTGAGACTCATTATGGGCTGTGAATGACTGTAATTGAAATAAAACAAAGGTTTTTGGGACTAACGTGTGTTTGTTAGTGTCTCAGGAAGCCTTGGTCAGAACATTAAATGAATCTGGTTTCCCCATTGGCTTTGCTTGTCAGAAGGTCACAAAAACTCCGGGATGCTGCAACCATCATAAATACAAAGCGTCTGGATTTTGATCATGTGACCATGGGGATGCTGCAATGGTCATAAATGTGAAGTGCCTTTTTTAAGTGCTGTTACAACTTTGAATGGTCACTAAATGAACTGTTATAAGGATAACATCTTGTGCAAAAGCTGTCCCCTGTTATTTTTGATACTTCCTTATTGACATTTTAAAAAAAAGCGAAGCGTGAAACATTTCGCTAGAAGTATATAAAGATGTGAATGCAGTTGGTTGAACCAGTGGGAGAACTATCCGTCTTGCGATAGTCACAACAAGCTTTGGCAATTCTCTTTCTGCATTGTGGAGCAGGACATCTCGAACTGGAGTGGGCTAATAAGTATGCCACAAAATGGGTTGCAGCTCTTGATTTAAAACTCCTGGCTATTCAAAAGGAGCTCTAACAGCTGCCATAAATTTTCACAGCCCTGGAATTAATATGATCATCACGATTTCAAATACACTGTTCAGAACGGAATGGATGAAAAATGGGTATTTCTGGGGCTACTCCCCCGCCCAGTCAAGATGTAGAGGAATGGAGCACCACAACATAGGAACTCAAGTCCATCTAACAAATATTTTCAATGTTGATTAGCAGTCACTTTCTAGGGAATCAGAAACTTTTCAGAACAAGCTGGAAATACCAAGGAACAAACTGAGTTTGGCTGTATTCAAAACACAGGATCTGCGGCTTATCCCAATGGCTTGTAGAGCCTTGGTCTATCTAAGCTAGTTAAGACATTCTAGAAGTTCAGAAAATGTTCACAGCTCTACCAGGAACCTTCTGCAACTGAGATTCTCATTGACCACGTATTGGTCAAGACTAACATGGTCTACTCTGACTAACAGTAGTCATCCATTGTTGTTGTTAGTTGTGATGTCGTGTCCGACCCATCGTGACCCCATGGACAATGTTCCTCCAGGTCTTCCTGTCCTCTACCATCTTCTGGAGTCCATTGAAGCTCACGCTGACTGCTTCAGTGACTCCATCTGGCCACCTCCTTCTCTGCTGTCCCCTTCTTCTTCTTTTGCCCTCAATCTTTCACAGCATTCAGCTCTTCTCCAATGAGTCCTTCCTTCTCATGAGGCAGCCAAAGTCTTTGAGTTTCATCTTCAGGATCTGGCCTTCTAAAGAGCAGTCAGGGTTGATCTCCTCTAGGACTGACCAGTTGGATCATTACTGTCATCCATTACTGGTGGACATTTTCTATTGAATTTGGGATTCACCCCACCACCACCACCAAAAAAAACACCAGTAAGCCATGGATGCAAGCTCCTCAGAGGGAGATCCACTCTGGAAATAAGGAGAAATTTTCTGACAGCAAGAACAATTAATAACTTGCCTCCTGGAGTCGTGGATGCTCCATGGATTGTACTCAAAGTTCATTCATCATTGGTCTATCTACCGTATTGTCCACTTTTATTGCAGTGGCTATCTAGAGTTTCAAGAAATGTTCTCAGCCTCATCTAAATATCTATTTGTTTCAACTCCACCCCATCTCTCCAGAAAGATCTACATAGAACTGTCCATGAAGTCCCCAAAACTCAAGATTAACTCAAAAGAGAGTTGACTGTAGGATTTTAGGAGTTTATCTATAACTCTAGTGATCATAAATCCAATTTTGGCTTATTCTACCCTAGGCTCATCTCAATGATACGGGCTATAGATTAGAGCAGAGCCCCATCACTGCTCTTAGAAAATCAACAGGAGAAGGTGGTTGATTCCAAAATAGCCTTCTTCCTCATCTCTTTTATTTTTGGCATTCAGAAAGTTTTGCACCACTCCTTGAAATCTGTTCACGTGGAGAGGACTATAGATTAATCACAAATCAATTAAATCAATTAAATCACAAGAGAGGGAAATGAGAAGGGCTGTCACAGAGAAGAATGGATTGACACCACCTATAAAAAAGATGTTGAGACTCTAAAAAGAGTGCAGAGAAGAGCAACCAGGATGATTCAGGGACTAGAGGCTAAAGCATATGATGAAGAGAAGGACCAGTTGACTCAGCCTTCCATCCTTCCGAAGTCGGTAAAATAAGGAGCCAGATTTTTGGGGACAATAGGCCGACTCTGTAAACCACTTAAGAGGGGGCTGTAGTGCAAAAGTGCTATTGCTATTCTATTGCTATCCTGGGTTAGTTAAAGAAGACTTTGAAAGTCTTTTCTTTTCCAGAACTCCAACATCTGGGGTAGCTTGAAATAAAAAAGCCACAAGACCTGAATCTCAAAATATCACGATGGATATTGCTTAAGAAGAACATCAGGTAATAGACTGTGTAGGTTGGAAGGCAATAACCCTGCCTTTTGTGCTTGGAATGCTGAATCAGGGTGTGACTTAGTGGCCTGCAGGCTGCCTCAGTGTCCGTTGGCATCAGTCGTGTAGCTCAAGGGTCTTTCACTCCGGGTGTGATGCATGTACTTGGGAGGAAATGGGGTTGTGCATTGTAGACTCACAAAGAAGCCTTCGTCTTTCATAATTTGCAGCATTCCCAAATCTTACGGAAGATGCTTCCCTCTCTATCAGACCCAACCATGGCCACCACCAAAGTTTACCTTACATTCTCTCCTCTTCCTCTTCCTCTTCCTCCTCCTCCTGGACCTTATAGGTCATCTAATCCAAACCCCACCCAAACAGGAGACCCTACACCATTTCCGATGGCAGTCCACTCTCTTCTTCCAGTGATGAAGCTCCCACAACTTCTGAAGGCAACTTCTGTTCCATTGGTTGATTGTTTTCACTGTCAGAAAGTTTCTCCTTATTTCCAAGTTTATTCCTTGTCTGGCCTTCAGGGGCTTTGGAAAATAGCTTGACCCCCTCCTCTCTCTGGCAACCCCTCAAATATTGGAAGGCTGCTCTCCTGTCTCCCCTGGTCCTTCTCTTCACTAGACTAGCCAGGCCCAGTTCCTGTAACTGTTCATGATATGTTTTAGCCTCCAGTTCCCTCACCATCTTGGTTGCACTGAAAATAATAACTTGGGACTGGTCGTCGCACTTACAACTGTGGCAGCATCTCCCCCCCATTCACACGATCAAATTTCAAGTGCTTGACAACTGGCAAGTCCTCCTCCTCCTCCATCAAAGCTATTTTTCTCCCTAGTTTTAGCATCTCTCCCTTCTTTCACACGTTCTTGACGCTGTGAAGAACAGGAATTCTCTCACCCCAATTCCTTTGTGTCTTGCTCTTACTACTGCAGTTCTACCCGATTGTTGAAATGATCAACAAGCACAGGCAAACCACAGCGGCTAATTGACAATGGCAGTTCGACCAAATGATTGGTTAAGGATGGACCAATGTCCTATGATACTTTCCAACACTATATTTGTGGGGGCCTTGGTGCTCTCTTGAGCTTGCTTGCTTTCTTGCAGACATTTCGTTACCCAACTAGGTAACATCATCAGTGCTAGGAGGGAGTAGGGTTTGCTGGGAGGAGGAGGTCCTTGGAGTGCTCTGAGCATGGTTGTTTTCTTGCAGATGTTATCTAAACATAGGGATGCGGTGGCTCAGTGGCTAAGACACTGAGCTTGTCGATCAGAAAGGTCAGCAGTTCAGTGGTTCGAATCCCTAGCACCGCGTAACAGAGCGAGCTCCCGTTACTCGTCCCAGCTTCTGCCAACCTAGCAGTTCAAAAGCATGTAAAAAATGCAAGTAGAAAAATAGGGACCCCTTTGGTGGGAAGGTCACAGCATTCCATGTGCCTTTGACATTTAGTCCTTCTGGCCACATGACCACAGAGTCGTCTTCAGACAGTGCTGGCTCTTCTTTGGCTTTGTAACGGAGATGAGCACCGCCCCCTAGAGCCAGAAAGGACTACCAACAATCTCCTTTATTGGTGCTGCTATGTTTTGCTGAGAAACTCCAGCGATACAGCTACCGTTTCACCTTAATTTGACTTTGCAACACGCTATGCCTGAGCTTCTTTTGGAAAATCAAGGAGGGCAAATATTGATTGTACTAAAAATTACGTCTTTTCTGGTTCAGCCAGGGGGAAAAAAAGGCCCCTTCCTCCCCCGGGCCATCAAACCAAATTTACCAGATTGACCACAATTTACTTCTATAGTTAACGTGACATGGACGTGAGAGCCACTTTTGTGTGGGAGAACTACATTTTAAAATGATTCCTGGATATTCGCTGAGTGTCAAACCAGGTTTGAAATAAGCCAATGCTTTTCGGCTGTATTTCCTGTTCAGCGTTATTTCTAGCCGCTCAAGTATTTATCCGTATCTCTGCAGTCTTTTAATGACTTCAAAGACACAAATCACAACTTGAACTTTTTAGCTAGGTTGGAGCAATAAAGCAAAGGCTCTTATTTCAAATCTTTTTCATTGATCTCAGAGACACTCTCTGGAGCAAATTGGTTCTGGATTAAAGCCTCAGGATTGAAAAAAAAAGAGCCTGGGAATACTTTGGATGCATGAGAGAGAAGAGAGAGAGAGAGAGGAATAATTTCTTTTGCATTTCAAAAGTTGTGGTCGTAAGTTGAGGACTACCTGTATACCATTCTGCTGTTGTCCTTTATGCTTGAAGTTTTCTTTTCTGCTTGGAGAAATCAATATGTGTGATGACTCAAAGGGGCGTGGCACAAAGGCAACACAGTCAGATCATCAGTAGGAGTCCCTTTTTTATTAGCTCCAACTTTGCCCCAATGTCATGGTTACCTTCTGGCTGGAGAAAAACTCTCCTAGGAACAGCCCTTGGCTGCAGAGAATCAAGTCCAAAACATGGTCAACACAAACTGTAACTTTAAGTTCAATCAAGGCAAAATGAGGTAATTAGTCCGGCAGGGCAGGAGCAAGAATTCCAGACGTGAAGGAACGGCAATAACCCAACACGGTTGGGAGGACGCCAGGAACGTAGATAGCCAAAGTCAATGCAAGATAAACTCAACGTTTGTTCCCAGCAGATGCCGCACTCAGCTTGCATCTCTTTTAAACTCTCTTCCCAACTGTGGCTAATGAAGGGAATCAGGGCTCTTTCCTCCCCCATAAGCCATGCAACTCACGTTGCTCTCTTCTCCGTTCCTCCCTGCATGCACTAAGATGAAGAGGGGTGGGCCTGGGTCCTCCTCCAAACCGTCTCTCCCTTGCTCTACCTCTCCCCTGCTCTGCCCAGGTAGACTTTGCCCTTCCCCAGTTTCCTCCACAGCCAATAGAGCCACACTCCCACTCCCTGTCAGCTGTTCATCTTCCTCCTCGGATTCAGACTCTGATAGGGGCATGACAATATGTCCCCCCATAGGAAATTCCCTGCAGACAGAAATCTAGTACATCAAGGAGAGGAAGTCAGCCATGTTTTCTCTCCAGTGAGCTGCTTTTCTCACATGCAGGGGATTCGTTTAAAAATAGGAGTTCAGGTTTTGCATGCCCACCACCAAACTGACTTAGGTTGCAAAGACCTCTTTCATTGTCAGCTGCGTAAACTCCTTGCTATGCACATTGCTATGCGATCTGCGGGCTTAGCACAATTGCCGTAAAAAAGCCACATTACCAAGTTCTTCACTAAAACATCACCAGTAGGTGATGCTCTAATTATATATCGGGGCGGCGGGGGGAATAGGAAATTAAGCCATTCAATAAATGTAAGATGTTTTGATGGCTGATGCGGTGTGTTTTCTGCTATCAAATGCATTTTCTTTTTCATTGAAATTTTATTCATGCGATGGTTGGAACATTACTGTTGTTACCTTGGGGTGATAAAAGAATCCACAGAAGTTGCATCAGTACGTGTTGGGTTCTTTTTCTTTTTTCTTTTGCACAAACATGGTACACAACAGCTAAGGGCCATCAGAGCTCATTGTATAACTTCACAGATTACCTTGAATTAGGTTTGGCGTGTATGTATGTATGTATGTGTATGTATGTATGTATGTATGTATGTTATATATATATATATTAGATATATATATAGTATATATATATATTTGTTTTCGTAGATTTCACGGTTAAAGGTATGTAGGTCTTGGTGTATTCGGGTCTTGTCCCGTGTAAGATTGAGAATACCTTGGCAACGTTTCGACGAAATCTCATCCGTCATCTTCAGGCTGGTGTCTTCGCTTCGTTTCTCCTGGGAGAAGTGTGTGATCGTGGCTGTTTTCCCTTTTAAACTCTAGAGTTGGATGTGTTGTTACTTTTTGATTGGTTTGTGGAGTTGATGTATGCAGATTGGATGGCTTTTTCCTGGACCCTGTTTGAAGAGGTGCTGCCTGGTGTGTCTCTCAGCTTTGTGTTGTACGACCTGGGTACTGGGCTGTGTGATGACCTCTAGTTCTATTGTTGTGATGTCCTGGGTGTGGTGCTGTAATCTCCTGGGTGTTGTCTGTGCTGCAACCTCCTGATGTTTATATGTTGTGATCTCCTGATTCTGGATTATATATATAATATTGGAAGGCTGTGAGTGGCATTCAGGGCCTTGGTTTTGCTCCGAGTTTGAGGTCTGGCTATGTGTTTATAGCGTGTGTCAGTTGCTTAGTTCGGGGTTGGAGGGGGGGTGTA